>JAJLWW010000182.1:0-34873 GCA_030570935.1 Geotrichum klebahnii
ACTCCTAGAGAGCATCCTTGATCTGAAGTGTATAAACCCTAGTTTGTCGCTCATGTCGATTTTGGTTGATCTAGATTCCGCCCAGTCGCAGCACTCTTTTAAAATCCTGCTCATCTTCTTTGCATTCTCAACAATATTGCCGCTAATGAAAACTGTGATGTCGTCTACAAAACCTGAAACCTTTGCTCCAAACTCCTTATTTTTTTCGAAATGAAAATGAAGGCATGATTGTGATTCTTGAATACGTCAATTTTGATCCCAAAACACATTCTCGCCTCTTTAGCTTAGTGGTAGAGCGTTGCACTTGTATTACTGTTTGAGATGCAAAGGTCAGCGGTTCAATTCCGCTAGGAGGCAGTATTTTTGTTTTTAATCAATTTATGGGGTTCAGGTAGTTTTTAAGAATCAAACTTTAGTTGTGTTAAATCAAGAATTGAGATTCATTTGTTGTGTTGCATATCGTTGAAGTTGTCATATTGTTAACCTCTCCAAAAAAAAAATTGTTTATATTAATTGGGGAACCTTTCAAAGCGGTCAAAAATTCATCACTTCAAAGTCTTTTGGAGTTATTACCCAACTGAATTAGCAGAAATAGCATTATAAATTGAATTGAATGATGGAATTTGTTCTTACACCTTTAATGCTTCCTGTGGCATTAGGATATGCTGGGGTTTGTCATTTTCATCGTCAGGCATCTAGGTACATTCCAAACATTGTCTCAATGGATGAAGAAAACACTGTTACATATAAAGTGGTCACACAAGATGGTATTCTCCCACCTAGATATCATGTTTTTGATGAAGCCAACAAGTTGTGCTTTTCGTTTGAAGGTTCAAGGGTATCAAGAGGCTTGTTTACATTTTTTTCAATATGATTTGAAATCTGGAGACCGAACTCCCATTGGAAGTGTCTCGGCTGGAATCTGGAGTAAATTTCATGTGTTTAAAAGCGAGGCTCCTTTTACACAGAATGAGCTTACACAATTCGCAGTTGGTACCAATCACGTAAACCATCAATCAGATGCCATTGATAATTATCGCATGTTCGAGCTTTCCGACAATAATGTGTATCAATGGGCCAAACGATCCAAGACTTTAGAAAGAGTGTATAATCTTGGTCAGAAGGATAGCGAGGTTCGCGAAAGGTTAGCAGTAGTTGGAATTTTGGCAGGAAACAGAGGGTACCGAGTCACGCTAGATACATCTAAGGTTTCTGTTGCAGTGGTATTGATGAGTTCAATGATTAGTTTTCTGGATCAATGGAATACAGTGCTTGGAGTTGGTGGAATTTACTTTGCAGTGAAACATGGAGAACTTCCATGGAGACGAGTTTAATGGACATGATGTAATTGTATCAGCCGTGCTTAAATTTCATAAATCAATTAGTAATAATAATATAAGCATTTCTCAGTGAGAAAAAAAACAGTCACAAATGTTATTACCATTATTGTTAACTTTTTGTTTCCCTAAGTACAAAACAAAAGTGAAAAATTTCTGAGTAAACCTAACTCTAGTTGATAGGGTTACGGTGGACAACAACGCCAACTGATATAGTAAAAGCTGTGATTTCCCTCTCTTTTTTTCTTCTTTTTCCTCTTTTTCTATCCCTCACCGCTTTTGTTTATATATCCAGAGTCAAGTAAGTTCACCTAGCTATACCTGGTATTTTACAATTCAATTAGTACTAACGGTTATTCTAGAATGAGAGCTAAGTGGAGAAAGAAGAGAGTTAGAAGATTGAAGAGAAAGAGACGGTTGACGAGAGCCCGATCGTAAGTTGATAACCTCCAATATGTTTCTGATGAAAGACTAGAGTACTAATTATTTTTTTCTAGTAAATAATCGAATCGACTCTAAGAATGTTCAATTCAACTAACGAAAAGATTCTAATGTTGGTTTGAAATTTCGAATTCTCCGTCTACTCTTAGTGCTTAAAGTACTCCATGATTCTTACTCGATGAAACTTAAATTGAAGTAATTCAGTTTTTTTTTATGCCAGCTATTGAGGATTTTCATGTTAATTTTTATGGGATTTTTGATGGTTTTTTTTGTCTATACTTTGGATTTTTATTCTTTTCTGTTGATTGATTTGGAATTTTATTTTGGAGACGTTTTGTTTATTATATTTTGGCTCGGAAAAAAATCTGTTGACACTCAAATAACTTGAATAAAAAAATGAAAGTGATTACACTTAAACCTGATACCATTTTTAAATTGTTGTGTACTTGGTTATAAGTGACCTAAATATGGTCTCTAGAGCCCGTAGAATTCGAAAGGGAAAGTATAGGTGGACTAAATTGGTTGGCTGATTGATGTGTGCTTGTCTAGAAGATCTATCACCTTTCGAATTCGTGTTCTTTTACTGAAGAAATCTATGTACTATGTAAAGCAGTATTTCCGACTTTTCATCGCACTAGTATGTACTTTCTCAACTATCTTGTCTCCATTATCTGTTGTTTTTGTGTTTCCAATGTCCTGGCAATCAATTAATCACAGTTTTCTCACCATATTAGATTCGTAATATAAATTCACGAAGATAGCGCGCCCTGTTTCAAACATCTGGCAAAATATTTGAAGTCCATACATTGATATCGTACAAAACTTTTATGCTAACAAAAAAAAAAAGAAGAACAAGCCTGATACAACAACCAACTCTAGCACAATTTTAACATGCTCAAATAAATGCTAGTGTTAAGAATATACAAACGAGGTCAGCAGGCAAATAATTAGAGGCATGAGTAAGTAAATATTTCAAAGTTCATTTCTAATCCATGAGATATTTCTATTATCAGCAGCCGAGATATTTTTGAATATCTTTCAACATTAACTTTGAATAAAAGGAGAGGAGTTTACGCCCTTCTTATAGGGAGCTAAAATAGGAGTAAACGCAAAATTTCCATATTCTCAATTCAGCAATAGAGTTTCTTCCTAGACAGGTAGTGATGTGACAAGGTAATCAACATAGGGTATCAAGGGTCCCTACACGTCATGTAGAGTGATTAGGCTAATATTGGATGATGATCAATGAGGGGCTGTTTGTTCAGAAAATTGTAAAAGGGATCAAGTAGTTATGACTCGTTTTCGTTAAGGAAGTATATAGGTGAACAATTTACGCAGAAAGCCACGGTCACCATCATGTAATATCTTTGTCTGTCAATATGATTATATGAAGTACACTAAGGGAACAATAATTCTCGCTATTTTTTCGTGTATTTCTATGATTTGAGATATAAGCGATTTTTACAAAACGCAGGAAACTATTGCTTATTTAATTTACCCTAACCTCAAATTCAAGGAAAATTATCAAGAAAGCTCTCAAAACTACATAATTCTCTGGACAAACATCTTTGGGTTCGATGGTCTAGTCGGTTATGGCATCTGCTTAACACGCAGAACGTCCCCAGTTCGATCCTGGGTCGAATCACGATCTTTTTTGATTGATTAGATACTCCACAAGGCCTTCGAGCTACATCAAGGTATGGATTATCTTTTGTTTCTCATAGAACCAATATAGGACTCCAAATGTTGAGTATGGACATATTATAGACTGTATCTGCAGTCGGTAATGACGAGAGAAAAATAGTGCAGAGTCTGAAGCTTAAGGCACTTTGGTTTTTCTAAAAATCATAAGTCAAGACTATTAGTACCGCTGAAAAATATGCAACCTTTGAAAATCTGGGGGCACTTGTTAATTCCATTAATTGAGATATTCTTCATTTCACTAAATCAAAATATCATGTGCTTCGCACTATACGAATCACCCAAGAATAATTTCAATGAAGCATGGCTTCTCAAACGTAGCATATGCTCTCACAAGCTATTCACAGGGCATTACATATCATTTCTGCCCTTTCATATAGATAATTATAACAAGTCTGTATCCCCACGCATGGCTGTCATTTCAATTGAAATAAAATGAAAAAGGACGTAATGAAATGAAGGGAAATGAAGAACTTAGCAATTTAAACTTTAATACGTTAACATGTGATTGACAATAATACAATGTAGATACTACGAGCAAAGTCCACGTATTCACAAATTTAAAGGCATAGAAAGTTTACTAAGAAACAAAAACATAATGTGAAAAAAATATATAATAATAAAAGTAAACAAAACCAAAAAAAAAATAAAAATAAAAATAAAAAAATAAAAAAAGCGTCAATAGAATTATTTCTCATCTTCCAAGTACTTTCTGTTCACTTCCAATTGGTTTCACTCTTCATTGATTTTCTATGGACGGTTGAGCTGACCACTAATTTAGTACTTGACTATACCACGAATAATTGAAAAGTATAGAATACACTCAAAATCATGTCCAAGACTCAAGGGCCCAAGTCTGGTCTCCCAGGAACGGATGTACAAGAAAAGATGTCCAAAATCGAAACTTCTACTAGTACGTTTTCTTCTAAAACCCCATACTTTCACACCACTCCGCCCAAATCACAGGCTGCTGAGAGATCCTTTACTAGTACAGACTACCAATTTATATCTGTCTTAACTCTCTTTGCTTGTGTGATTAGATTTTACAAGCTTTCTCAGCCTTCTTCAGTCGTTTTCGATGAGGTCCACTTTGGCGGCTTTGCTCGCAAGTATGTAATTGGACGTTTTTTCATGGACGTCCACCCACCTTTAGCAAAAATGCTTTTTGCAGTTGCTGGATATTTGGCTGGATATGATGGGGAATTTGATTTCAAGACAATTGGTTTGGACTACCTTTCTAGCAATGTTCCTTATGTGGCTATGCGTGTACTCCCTGCCAGTCTGGGAGTTTTAACTGTTTTACTTTCATATGCAACTCTGAAAGCATCTGGATGCAGATCTATTACTGCGTTGTTTGGAGCCGGGCTTATGACTATTGACAATGCCTTGACTACGCAATCTCGTCTTATTTTGCTTGATTCACCCTTGGTTTTTTTCATTGCGCTTACTGCATATGGATTTACAAAGTTCCAAAATGAAGTACCTCTTCAACGAAACTGGTTTCGATATCTGTTTCTCACAGGCATTGCGCTTGGGGCAACAGTATCATCTAAATGGGTTGGCCTGTTTACAATTGGCTGGGTCGGTGCTCTTACTGTCTGGCAATTGTGGTGGATTCTGGGCGACTTGTCTATTCCCATTCGGCTTTTTAGCCTCCAATTCGCTTCACGAGTTGTCATGCTCATTTTTGTACCTATTGCATTCTATTTGGCTATGTTCTATCTTCATTTCATTAGTCTAGCAAATGCTGGAACTGGTGCTTCCTTTCTTTCTCCGGAGTTTCAGGCCACTCTTCAGAATTCTCCTGTGAACGGCAAGTTTCCTGCTGATATTTCTTTTGGTAGTACCATTACTCTTCGACATGTCAACACTCAGGGTGGTTACTTGCATTCACATTCTCACATGTATGAAACTGGTTCCAAACAGCAACAGATCACTTTGTATCCCCACAAGGATAATAACAACAACTGGCTGATAGAAAACATCACTCAACCTGAAGACGGAATTAGTCTTGAAAACCGCGATCCCATTTTCATTCAAGATGGTACCGTTATCCGTTTAATGCATACTTCTACCCATCGCAGACTGCATTCTCATGATATTAGACCACCTGTAACTGAGCAGGATTATCAAAATGAGGTTTCAGCATACGGATATGAGGGATTTGAAGGTGATGCTAACGATGACTTCCGCGTCGAAATTGTCAAGGATCAAAGCATCAAGGGTGAGGCTCGCACCAGGTTGAGAACTATGGAAACCAAGTTCCGTCTCATTCATGTTATGAGCGGCTGCGCTCTCTTTTCCCATGTTGTTAAGCTTCCTAAGTGGGGTTTTGAACAACAGGAGGTTACGTGTGTACGGGGGGCTTCCCTTCCCAATAGTCTGTGGCAGATAGAGCAACATTCTCACCCCAAAATGGTTGGGGATGATGTTGAACTTGTTTCATATCCTGTTCCATCCTTCTTGCAAAAGGTCATTGAGCTTAACAAGGTTATGTGGCGTATTAATTCTGATTTAACGGCTACTCACCCATTTCAGTCTCGTCCTGAGGCTTGGCCAACTATGCGAAGAGGTATCAATTTCTGGGTTAAAAACCATCGTCAAGTGTATTTGCTTGGTAATGGTGTTATCTGGTGGTCTATTACTGGACTTATTGGTATTTTCACTCTTTTCAAGATTTTTGAACTTCTTAGATGGCAACGTGGATATAAAAAACTTTCCAATGATACCGACTACAAGAAGTTTGATGTAGGTGTGACCAGCTATATTCTTGGGTGGGCATTCCATTACTTTCCCTCCTTTCTCATGGCTCGACAGTTGTTTTTACATCACTACCTTGGATCGTTATATTTTGGAATTCTTGCACTTGCGCAATCTTGGGATTTTGTGGCCTTTAAACTTATCAAAAATAAGAAGATTGGATATTTTCTTTTGGCAACATATTTTGCTCTTGCTGGTGCCTTTTTTGCCTGGTATTCCCCACTCATTTATGCTAGCCCTTGGACTAAATCTCTTTGTGAGAAGTCCAAGTTTCTTGACATGGATTTCGAGTGCAACACGTTTTTGAAAACATATGAGGAATACGATCAATTCGATGCTTCGATCAAGGCCGCTAACGCAACTTCAGCGGTCACTGTTACAGATACCAATGTTAATACTGTAATTGATGCTGGAGATAATGCAGGACCAGTTAATAATGAAGTACAGCCCGAACAAGGAGATGATGCGGCTTCTAATCGTGATGCTCCTCAACAACCTATTATTGCTGGAGGCAAACTTATTAATCCTGAATTGAAGGAAGGTGAGAAGATTGAGTACAAAGATGAACATGGAAATGTGCTTTCAGAGGAACAGGTGCAAGCATTGATTGCCAAAGGAGGTGTTAACGTTGAGAAACGATACCAGGTAGACGGTAAATTTTATAACGAAGCAGGTCAGGAGATCCCTGATCAGTTTGCTTAATGGACTATTATCCCTAATTATGTGGTGTATATTTAATTATTTTCATATTTATATTACTATAGGTTTATTTTTACATATTTATTGAATCCAAAAAGTGGCACACAGAATATTCTAAATTTTTGTAGAAGCATACATATGAATCAAGATTTCGTTTTCTTGATAATTTTCTGGCCATGTGCAATAGAGCATTCAATTTTCCGTTTTATCTTTTTTTTCTGTTGTGCTGGGACCAATAACTTCACAAGAGGCAAAGGTATTAAACAACACTCTTCTTCTTCATTTGAGTCAGAACCAGGAATTGCCATTTTTTTTAATAGAAACCTATTACCAACTTGATTACGCTAAGTTAGTGGATAAAAAAAACACCCCGACCTATCAATATGGATTCGCACGTACCGGAAGCGTCAAAAATTGTACCAAGTTCTGCCAAAGAGGATCAAAGCACAAAGACAACAGATCAAAACCAAGACCTGGACGCGCTTATAAAAGACTATTTATTATGCCTTGATAAATATTCAACAACCCAAAGCAATGCTGGAACTGCTTTCTCAAGAGTAAGTAGTTAATGGATAGGTGGTGAAGGCATCAAAGATGTTTAGCGGCTTATGTGGATATTTATGGAATATTGCCCTGCTACACCGAGCGTGTTGTGCTAATATTTCGGGGTTTTTCTTAGGGATTTTTGGACTTGGCCAAAGCGAATTCGTCGACAATGATTAGGACGTTAGGCAAAGTTTCATATGACGAGAGGCCAACAGATAGTACTGCATTTACAGTCAAGTGAGTCCTCATTTTTACCGGCAACCAGAAAACACAGAGGGCTAACTTGTCTTTTTAGTATCGATGATACCGGGTCTGATTTTGAATTAGAGGAATTGCCACTTAATAAGCAGGTTGCACTCGGCTTGTCAAGTTCTTTTTCTATTCGAACAGCTCAGAAAGAGTTTCAACAAGCAATTAGAGAGACACTTGAAGCCAGAAAGCTACGGATCCAAGTCGAAACTCTGGCAGACCATATTGAAGAAATCAAGCGTAGGCAGCAAAAAGAGAAATCATCAGAAGTGAAACCACCAGAACCCGAAACAACCGACAATAATGAAGAGAAATCAGAATAAAGGATAGTGTATATGTGAAGATTATTTTTTTTTTCAATTTTAATTGAGTATGAACCCTTCTCCCTGACTGGGTCGTGAACTTCCAAGGCTTCGATTGATTCGATATACTTCTCGAATTTCTATTTCCGGTTAGTCATGTGATGTTAAATATAGTTTATCAGAATAGAAGTCGTTTTCTTTCCTCAACTTGACTGGTGATGTTTTTAACTTCATTTTATCACATCTGACAGTGTCTTATTGAAATCATATTCCATAGCCAGTCTTAAAATTCACTTAACTCACTCTTCCTTAGACATATTGATAATTCATGACCATTTCTGAGGAGATTGAAGCGTTTCCTCCGCCGGAAGAGACGACGAGGCTTCTCCAGCCCCAGGAAGCCCCATCCAATCAAGCTATCAAGTACGATGAACAACGAGTGCGATCAGTAGCTGCCTTCGTTCTGGCTTTGGTGTGCTGTGGCTGTGCCAACTCCATCACCCTTTTTTCCATGTTCGCTCCTGGGTTCCAACATCAGTTGGGCTATTCCCTTCTAGAAATCAACAACATCAGCATCGCAGCTTCGCTGGGCATGTATCTTCCTGTCCCTATTTTGGGATATATTGCTGATCGAAAGGGACCTGGAATTCTGGCCATAGTATCTATTGTTCTATTTACGCCGGCATATTATATTTCCGCCTTACTTTCTGACCCCTCATCTCCCGAGGAAGCAGCCTCAAATTACCGCTTGCTCACGGCTGCTTTTGCATTTATTGGAACAGGAACTTCTGCACTGTACTTTAGCGGAGTCATTACTTGTGCCAGAGTTTTTTCGAAATCACCAGGTTTGGCCATCTCTACTCCTGTAGCCTTCTACGGGCTCTCATCGCTTTGGCAGTCTCAGGTTATTCAGCGCTTCTTTTTCACACAAGATGGGGAAATTAAACTGAGTCAATCTTTCAAATTTTTTGCTATTCTTTACTTCTTTACTGGATGTATTAGTTTTGCAGGTACAAGAATTGGAGGTGTTACAGGTGGATCACAAGAAACAGAGGTTGTAGCTGGCGAGCCATTAGAAGAGGGAGTCACAACTGATGGAGCACTCAAGCCTTCTACATCTGACGAAGAAGCTGAGCTTGGAACTATTGCAGAATCTTTTGAAGACATGATTTACAAACGACATGAGACTGTCGGTCAGTTTCTACAAGATCATACTGCATGGGTACTTTTTGCCGCGTTTGTGTTATCCTCTGGTCCGTTAGAGATGTACTTGAACAATATTGGCATGATCCTAAGCACGGAACCAAAAGCTCCAACAGTTTCCACGCATGTTTCTTTATTTTCAGCATTTTCAACGATCGCACGACTTAGTATGGGTGTTGTTTCTGACTTCTTGCAAGATAAGATCTCTAGACCCACTTTGTTTGCAGCTGTATTGTATGCGACTGCTGTGATTCATTATTTGACAGCATCAGGTCTGTTTACTATTGTTGAAAATGCAAAGTACTTCTTTGTATCTTCCTCATCCAATGGATTTGCCTATGGTACGGTGTATACTTTAACTCCTACCATCATTGCCTGTACTTGGGGAGTCGAAAATCTTGGAACCCATTGGGGATTGTTCATTATCGGGCCAGCCATTGGGTCATCAGGATTTGGATTCTTGTTTGCCAGGATCTATGATGCTGCTAGCAGCTCTGTGTCCAACTTGTTCCACGCAGCCGCAGGCGATACGGTAAGATCATGTACAGGTCTCGCGTGCTACAAGTTGACATTTCTCATTACTGGATCATCAATCTTAGTATCAGGCCTGCTTATTTCCTTGGTATGGCTTTTTGCTTGGAAACCCAGTAGACATTAACATCTTAATTGAGATGATAAGCATATATAATGACTCTTTTTATTTTACTGTTGCTTAATGTGGAGTTACCATAGGTTTTTTTGTTGTGATTCATTTTCAAACTTTTCTACATATGCATTTAAATACAAGCTTATTTATATTTTACTCTTCGCCCAGATCTTTATCATCGCCATTCCTGTGTCGTCTTCCTCCACGAGCACCACCATTCTTTTTCTTCTCGTTGTTAGCCTTTAAGGTTAGCACAGCCTCACGTTGTGCCTCATTCACACGCTCGGATAATATCATAACAGCTTCTTTATCAACTTTATACTCATCCAAACGACGCTGTAAAACTGCTTCAATACGCTGGTACAAGTCTACATCATACTGGGTAACCAGCGAAATAGACTTACCAGATCGACCTGCTCGAGCTGTACGACCAACACGATGGATATAGGCCTTAGAATCAGTAGGAATGTCATAATTGATGACAACATCAACTGATGGGATATCAAGACCACGAGCCACGACATCTGTGGCAACTAGAATATTGCGGGCACCAGCCTTGAACTTGTTAAGTGATCCCAGACGAGCAGTCTGTGAGATTTGACCATGTAAAGGAACGGCTGAAAATCCCAGCGCCCGAAGAATAAGAGCCGTACGCTCTGTATCTTGACGAGTTCGTACAAAGATGATGATAGAGTTACCAGCCATCTCGTTAACAAGGTAGACGAGATAAGTGTCCTTATGCTTGAGAGGAATGAACATGTAGTATTGTAGAAGAGTAGCAACGGTGTCGTATTTACTAGAAACAGCAACTCGCACTGGGTTGGATAGAGATGCACGCTGTAACTTATCGACCTTTGAAGTCATTGTAGCGGAAAACAAGTATGTGTTTCTGTTTTTAGGAATGACTGTCAAAATCTTATTGATGGCAACTTCGAAATCCATATCAAGTAAACGATCAGCCTCATCAAGCACTAAATATTTCAAGGTACGCAAGGAGAAGCCTTTGGTGTGCTCTAGATGGTCCATTAATCGACCAGGCGTGGCGACAACCACATGAGGTTTCCTAGACAATGCCAGTGATTGACTCATCATATCCATACCACCTACAATGACAGTACACCTCAGGCCCATTCCAGATCCCAATGCCTCAAATTGTTCTGAAATCTGGTATGCTAATTCACGGGTTGGTGCAAGCACACAAGCAAACAAGGTAGCAGGTGCCTCCCACAAAGCTTGAAGAACAGGAATTGCAAATGCTGCGGTTTTTCCTGAACCTGTTTGAGCAAGACCGATGATATCTCGTCCTTGAAGGGCATAAGGTATTGACTGAGCTTGAATTGGAGTTGGCTTACTGAACTTCATAGCGTCACATGCATCTTGAATAGTTTGTGTTACACCGAGCTCTAAGAACGATTCAGGTTCAATCTCTTTAGCTGCCTCAACATCTTCAGCAGCATCATTATCGTCTGATTTATCGCCATTCTCTGCATCGCTCTGTTCAGCAGCTTCTTCAACCTCGCCATCAACGTCATCGTCATCTTCAACTTCAGCCTCAGCCTCAGCCTCAGCCTCAGCCTCAGCCTCTACCTCGTCTTCAACTTCGGACTCAACTTCAGGTTCCATTTCTTTCTCTTCCTTAGACTCTTCTACTTGCTTTGTCTTCTTGGCAGCAGCCGATGCAGCCTCTAATAGTTTTTTCGTTTGTTCTTCCTTCCTTCTTTCCCTACCAGAATTTCCAGCCCGATAATTTTTATTAACAAACTTGGAGTCACCTCCCATTCGTGGGCCCCCTCGACGAGCTCCATGAAATGGCTTTTTTGAATGTGTCCTAGAGTGACTGTCCTTTGCCATTTTTTATTTATTTTTATTAATATTTTAACACTTTTAAGTGAGATCAGATATTGAAAAAAATCTGAAAATAAAAAATATTTAAAATTTTTCAAGTAATTGGGAGTTTGTACTTCATCCCTAGCCCTGATAGCCGTACTCATAAAATATAGAGCAAAATAACAAATCGAAGAAAGTCCATTTAAATCTGAAGAGACAAAAATCCATTAGTCCTATTAAAGATATACAATAACTGAATGACAAAAAAAAATGATGGGGAAATAATTAAAAGAAAATTCCATTATTCATATTTATAGCATGCGGTTGATGCTATCATCGCGGAACTTTCCGATTTCATCAATAGAGTCCCACCACTTGAACAAGTAAGAATCACAGATCAGTTTGAACCAAGGAGTGAATACAAGAGCTAAAAGGTGTTAGAATATTTGGGTTTCTTTTATGATAATTGATAGATACTTACAATCATCCTTAAACATTTCCTTTAGCTGAGAAGCGGAAACATAGGCAACGTCTTTGCACTCATTAGGGTTGACATCAAGAGTGACATTGGTCTTGATAAAAAGAATGTAGTCCATCTCATGTTCACCCCAGGTAGTGTTACTTGGGGCAACGTAGTGAATTCTGGTAAGGAAGGTAAAGGCGTCCAGAGGGATCTAAACTAAAGTTAGTAATGGTCCAAATGAAGGAGAATTAATTGGCATACTTGGCTAGCAGGAATTCCCAGTTCCTGTAGAAGCTTTCTTTGAGCAGCATTCTTCACACCAGCAATAGATTCTGTTAGATCAAATCCCAGCTCGGTGGGAATGGCAAGCGGGTGAGAACAGCAGGTATTGGTCCACATCTGTGCAAAAGTGATTTTTTCATCAGCACGTTGTTGTAGAAGCAGTTCGTTCTTATCGTTGAAAAGGAATACAGAGAAAGCGCGGTGTAGTAATCCTTTATCAATATTGGTCATGATATGGCCTATTCTGTTAGTATGCTATGTAAGGATCTAGACCAGTCCAACTTACAAGTCTTTTTGCTTGCACTTCCTACAGGCTTATCGTCATTATCCAGTACAATGCAAACCTCTTCCATAAGCTTGATTTGCTCTTCGTCGTGGCCCTCAAATAATTTCGAGTCTTCAGCAGAGGATTCAGAGGTGGGACGAGAGTTAGGTTCATGGATGGGACTGACATCGGGAAAGTTCTTGAGAATATCTTCACCGGTGAGACCCTCAACTAGCTGTGCGTATTCAGATTTTGTCATTTTGATCTGTTAATTAACGAGGTTTGTGGAAATCAAGCGAAACGAGAGCAATCTGGAGGGAAAGTTTAGAGATTTGAAAAAGGGGGAATGTAACTTTTTTTTTTTTTTCTTGTTGTTCTTGGACCCGACTAGTAATGATCAACCAATAAAAATATCCTTAAGCTGCCTTTCCTTGAGCCACACGGTTTTGTCACGATTGATTAGAATCGAAGAGATTCAAAAGCCTGTCGGGTAATGCTAGTTTCGCATGGCTGACATGTGTGAGGTGTTATGAAATAGTTTGATAACGGTAGTGATAGTAGTAATGGTCAAAGTGATAGTGCTTGTAATCATAGCCTTTGAGATCAAGATTAGCTTCCAGATCTTTAGAGGGCTCAAAGACTCTGTGTCTTTAGTGGAACTTCAGTATTCGAGAAACCCGGACCCGAACTCTGACCCGACAGTGATAAAACTGTATTTTTCGGTTTTTGATCTGCGTATATTCTAGCATGGAGATGATTACTTATAATGAAGTTCTGATTACATAAGCTGCACCAAAAAACCACATATGCGTATTCTGTCATTTTCTGATTTCAGAATTGAAAAATCCAACTGTTTCTTGAATTTGTTGTTCTTTTTACTCTTTGTTTCTGAAGACTTTCCTTTTGCTCTTCTTTCACATCTCATCTTATACTGGAAATATCATATATTTATTGATATTACTGTTAGACTTTAAAAGTATGACAATTTATACCCTGATTTTGACGATCTGATTTTCGGGTCCAATTGTGACACGTATTCTAGATCCCTTGTTGCTATTTATTTTTACTATTATTTTTCAATCCATCTGGACACCATTTCATTTTCTAACGATCATCTAGCTCACTTACACCCCCATACCCCATAATGGCTGCTTCTGTTGCTGCTCCCCAAACCACTGGAGCCTCTGCTCCGGTAACCAAGTCCAAGAAAGTCTCCAGACCTGACAAGAGTGTATTCGAATCCGATTTGAAGAAGCTTGAGGCTGACTTGAAGGTCAAAGAAACTGCTGTGCAGGCTGCTAGAAAAGACGTTGGATCGCTGAGCGCCAACAGCCCTAAGAACGAAGAGCGAGAGAAGCTGCGGAAAGAGCTTGATCAGCTCAAGCAAAAGCAGACTCAACTTAAAAACGCCCGAAGCAAAATCACTGATGAGGTCAAGCAAATTGACGAACGGCTAAAGAGAAAGGTCAAGGAGCTGCAGGGTTCCAAGTCTAAGGTTACCTTCAAGTCTGCTGAAGAACTTGACCAGCATGTCAAGGATCTGGAAAAGAAAGTTGATTCTGGTACTTTCCGTATTGCTGAGGAGAGAAAGGCTTTGAACGAGATTTCTAACCTCAAGAAGCTGCGCAAGAACTTTGCTGGCTTTTCTGATCTGCAAGCATCCATTGACGAGGATAAGGCTAAGATCAGTGTTCTTAAGGCTTCTATTGATGACTCTGAGTCCAAAACTGTGAGCACCCGTTACAACGAAGTTATTGCCAAGCTTGATGCCATCCGTGATGAGTCTCAGAAAGCTTACAAGAACCGTAACGAGTTGTATGAACGTCGTAACCAGGCCCAGAGCCAGTTTGATGAAGCTTATAAGAAGATCAAGGCCCGCAAGGACGAATACTACGGACAGGCCCGTGCATATCAGGAGCAGGTTCGAGCTGAGATTGCCGCCCGCCGTGAACTTGAACGTACTGAGCGTGAGGAGGCTGAGAAGCTGAAGCGTCAGGAGGTTGCAAAAGAAAAGCTGGAGCTTGCTAGTGAGCCCGCATTCTTTGCTGAAATTGCTACTGCTAAGATGCTGCTTGGCCACTTTGATCCCACATACAAGTCTGAAGAGCAGGCCGATACTTCTCTGGACAGCCTCAACAATCCCAGCAATAAGCGTGTTGTTGCCATGCCAGAATCTGCCACTGTTTTGAAGAAGACTACCGAAGCTTTTGTTGTTGGCTCCGGTGGCAAGAAGCACAAGAAGAAGGGAGGTGCTAAGGATGCTGCTCCCAAGAAGGAGGAGAGCAAGCTGACCATGAACTTCCAAATTGTTGAAGACTTGACCTTGTTGAACATTGCCGTTCCCGGTTCTAATGCTGATCTGCCCAAAACCATTGAGGATCTTAAGAAGAAGCTTGATTACTACTTGACCAACCAGGACCGTGTCACCAAGGAACGCGTCGAAAAGGCCAAGGCTGAGATTGCCAAGCTTGAAAAGGCCAAGGAGGAAGCCGAAGCTGAGGCTAAGACTGATTCCGTTGCTGAGAAGTCTACTGAGGAAGAATCTAAAGAGTCTGAAGAGTAAAAAAATGCTTAACTACAATATCTTTTGTCTACCTCGCGTGTCTGTGTATCTACCTTTGGAAAATTTATCTACATGCTAATATGTGCAGCGTTTATGTAATGTAACTTTACTTAATACCAAGCCTTTGTTTTATTTATCAAGTCTTATCATAAACAATTACAATCAAGTGATAAAATGAAGGAAGTCTCAAAACCCTATAGTAAGAGAATAAGACTCAGAAGTAAAGGTATTCAGAAATGAGAGGTCAATGAATATTGATCTATGGAAACCAAACAAGAAAAACACGCAACTCTGAAATTAATTTTTTTTTATTCGTTTCATTTTTCAATTACATTGAACTAAATCAAATCGATTCGATAATCAAACTAAATATATGGCACAAGTAAACTGATCAATCAGATTTGACATATATCAAATCAAAAATCACTCGTTAAAGTGTAAGCATTTATAGCAAAGAACGGTTGGTTCATTTAGCATCAAACCATAAGAGTACGGGAAATGGAAAAGATTGTAGTAATGTCAGTATATATAAATGTAAATTCATTAGAAGATTTTTGCGTTGAGTTTAATTAGGCTTGATTTGGTAACTCAATATCCCAGTATCAAGATATTATCCAAGCTAGTTTCAGTGTCCGTAAAAAGCCAATTTCTCATCATTAATATTATATCAAAAGTGTGTAATAAATAGATTTACTCAAAGTATAATAATTTTGGATTAGAATATATTATAATAAAAGGCATCACCTTCTATAAACCTTCTCGCTGCAATGTGACGGGAAAGGCATCCGTTCACTTCGATTCAACTGTGAACTGAGGAGCTTGTATTAAGCTTAGTAGTAAGGCATGCCAGTAATGGTTGCGGCCACTCAAAGGTGTTACGTAGACAGCAACGTTGGCTTTCAGACCAGATCATTTGTCTAACAAGAGAGTGAAGTTAGATGACTTGTATAAAGCAAGAATTCAGGAATCTTAATTATTGGACTATTAATCATTAGCGGTTCTTGAATCAAAACAGAGTATGAGGAATTTAATAGTGTATAACCTATGGGTGATATCCATACGACAAATACAAGAGTCAACAAGGAACTAATCAATTTAAAATGTAATATAAAACTGCTACTCCTGACCAGAACCCAAGGTTTATTTGGATCTTTTTTTTGTTTAGATACTTTAGTGCATTGCTTCTGGTTTTTGTGTTGGAATGGCACTTCCATTACTTAAAACACCTGTGAAGAAAGTTTTCCATATCTAAATAAATAAATAAAATGTAAATTGAAAAGCTTAAATATAGATTGTTTTTTCAAGAGATTAAATTTAGAGACTTGAGGGTACTTTGCTTGAGGAGTGGAGAGTGTGCAGTATCAGCACTGCGGCTTTTGAATCAGGTTCACAGGTTTTTTTTTTGACTTCGTTTCCTAAAGTTTTTATATTTTAATTCCCCACGTTGAAGCAGCTGAATCGACATTTAATTTTGCTCTTACTGTTGCAAGACTTTAAAAACTTGGCTTTTCAAAACTTGCAGCAACTGTTCTGTCAAAACTGTTTATAAACTTATTTTTTTTTATATAAAGTCTTTTTTAAATATTGTGTTAAAGTTCAGCAAGGAATTCTCGAGAGATGGAAGGTATATAAAATGGTATACGAAGCAGTTAGAGCCGAGGTAGATGTTATTAATGAAATTGGAAAAGCTGACTGTCAATCAAGTAATCAAGGAGGTCAACTTAAGTGTGAATGACTTTGACTTTACAATTAAAGTCCTTGGTTGTTTGAAGAAGGCCCAAAAGTCTCTGTCATATTATTCGAGAGACAAAGGGAATGAAAAGAAAGCCAAATACTGAGTTCTTAATACTTTTATCTTGTAGTTCTTTTCAGAAAAAAATTAATTAATCGAGAGAATAAAATTTTGCAATAAACCTTAGGAGATGTAAGGACAAGGAAGCCACACAACATTATTGGTGACACTAACTCCTTCATAACGACTACTCATGCTCTAGAAGTAATAGGAAAGTGATGAAGAAACACCATTATCAGGCATTGGCTATTTGAGAGTGGGAATGATGTAGAGAAGCCAAATATCCTAATTAGAAGTGCGATGTTAAAGACGTGTGGCCAATCTATCAAAAAGATGAACTATAATTTGTGTATAAAAAATACACACACACATTTTTTTGAAGGAATTAAGTTAAATTAAAGGAGAAAATAAGATTAAGGTGCTGGTTTGAGACAAGGTCCTCTACAAGCGATTTGGTTCAAGTTTTGAAGAATTCTGTTAAATCGGTCACTACAAAGTGTAGCTGCTAGTATAGACTTATTTTCACAAGCGATTTGTTGACGAACTGTGGGCAATAATAGAAGTTTTTAAGACCATGAAGGGGATGAACTTGGTGAAACAGCGTTGCTAGCTCTTTTCTATATTCTAATTACTGGTCTGCTCTCTGTTCCTGTGGGTTTTAAGTCATTTTAACTCCATGAACAGTAAATTCCTTCTATCAGACTGGTTTCCTTGTCTAAATCCTCATATTTTTTCTATTACAATCTCTGCTCTTTTGATAATAGAATTCCACTAATCAAGTCCATTTAAAAGGAATAGGAAATGAAATTTTAAGTTTCTTTTAACGCTTTTGATAAAAAATAACTTTGGAATTTGCTCATAGGTTTTTCCAGAACGATGGTAGCGTCGCTAAAGTGAACTAAAGGGTCTTGATGGTTTTTGTGACAGCATCTTGAATAAATAGGCTGGCTCATTTGCAAGTAATTGAAAAGATCAACTAAGCGTGACTTGAGGTGAAGGAGAATAGAACAAAAAATAAGAGAAATCTCTGTGTCTCAAAATCCAAGACCAAGATAGAATGACTATCAGATATTTTTCAACTTCCAAGTTTCCAAAGTGAGTTTACGAATAACGGATATCTAAAGCCTCTCAAGAAAGGAAGGCGCTTTGAATCTCCTAACACATTGAGGAAGACTACGATACGAAAATACCGCTTGAAATTGTTTTGCTAATAAACTAGATCGTAAGAGGTCCGGAAGCCCAAATCTCAGGGCTTGACTATGACGTGAAATGAGAAATTAAGGAATGGTCTTGGTATATGGTACTATGAATGAATGATTATATACCGCGACAAGGCTGCCATAGGGTTTCTAGATCTATAGTGACATTACGTGTGCGGCACACGTAGACCCTAAATCATGCTACCAAAGTCTCCGTTTACGTTTTTGAGATCGAAATTCCTTGGTCTTTAGCAATGACACAGCATAGGTGGGTAAGTCACAAGAGTGTTTTACGGGTTTCCGTAGACCTGTAAAGACTATGATAGGATACTTTTTATTTCTTTCTTTCTTTATTTATTTATTTTGAAGGAATAATTTGGAGTTTGTGTGTGGGCACTCAACAATAAAAGAATGATGTTGTGGTGGACAACAATGATGGAGAGGATGAAGGGCGATGGATGACTTGATTTTTTCATTTATTTTATTTATTTTATTTATTTATTGTGTTTTTGTTTTTTAATAGGAATTTAGATGCCGCACTCGATTCCGCTCTCCTGTCGGTTTTGGCTTGGCTTGGCTCTGCAAGAAAAGATGTATGGAAAAAGAGCATCCGAGTTGAAGGTATATTCATCTCAAGTGTTTTGGTTGAACCCTAAACTAAAAGTCATCATAACAATAATGGCAAGAATAATAATATCTATAAGTTATATATCGAAATAAAGAAAAATAAAAAGCCCGAAAACAACCAAACCAAACCACTTGAAAATCCAGAAAAGCAAATGAATGAAAAAGGGAATGCCAAACGATTTGCAGCAGCAACAGCTGTCAAATGGTTGTTTGTGACCATGATGAAATACAAAACAAGACAACGCACAAAAAGAAAGCGAATGTAAAATAAGTGGAAAGCAAATGGTAATAATAATAAAAATAATGGTGAGAGAGTGGATGTGTGGCTTGTATAAGGTTTTTTAGGTGCGACTCATGGTCATTAAGAGAGGAAGGGCTCTCTTTCTCCTGGTCGTCTGCCTTGAGAGAATAGTTGCCGAACGGCATGAGAATTAAGCATTTTTTTTTTTCTTGTAAAGAAAAAGACTCTAGATTCCAGGCTTTAGATTTAAACATGGTGACTGTTTTACAAGTGTTTTTGGCCTTGAAGTTATTGGTTGTTAAATAAGGTGAATTTTGAATTTGTGATACTTTTGTGATTTGATCTGATTGATTTGGCTGTGATTTGGTGATTTTATTTTATTTTTATTTTATTTTATTTTATTTTATTTTATTTTATTTTTGTTTTTATTAATTTTTTATTGGTATATTGGGTACGCCAAAAGTATATATAACGCCCGTACCCTATCCCAGAGTCAACTCTAGCCTTGATACAGGCTGTCATTGGTTTCACAAACACTATATGAAATGTTCAGGTAAGCAAACCCCTGCCCAGACTTTTAGGTGCAACAAAAGTTTTGATTCTAAATTTTTTTAATTTTTTTTTTTGTTAAAATTCTGTCTTTGCAATGTTTGGATTGATTTTTTACAGGTAAAAATATAATTTATGGCATTTATTGACTTGCTTTAATTCTTTTATTTTTTTTTTCAGAACAATTTCCATGTTCAACCAGGTTTTACTTGTATGCAACGACTACTGTGCATAGTTATATTTGTCGCTGCTACTGCTGTGGCTGTAGTCGTAGTCGTAGCTGTAGTTGTAGCTATAATTGCTAACTACGGCAGTATTGAACCGCGCAGTACGAGTCATCAACCAATAACTTGGTTCATTGAATTATACGAGGTTGGAAATGATTAAGAGACATTAACTTGTGATTATTATTTATTGTTGCAGGCATATACTGAGAAAACAGATTTTGATCTGATCTGATTGATTTGATTGGATGGTTTTTGATTCTAACTTATGATCATGGTTATGTAACAGATTATCCATGGATTGATTTGATTAATGTCTGGGCAAGGGTCTATGTTTTATTTATTTTATTTCATTTTAGTGGTTTCGGCTCTGTGCTGCACTATTTTAAGACATCAAAGTGGAACTTTGTAGGGGAAGTTTTTAGGGTAAGCCATGTAGATTATTAAGATTAAATAAGATTTGTTGATGAGATTAATAAGATTACTAGATTGATTTGATACGTTGATTGGTTCTTTTTCATTTTTACCCTCCATTTTGGTTTATACTCATTAAGAAAAAAAAATTAAAATAAATTAAAATAATAAAAAAACATCAGAGGATCTGCACTTCCAGTTGGATTTACGGGAATTAAAATGCCATGAGAAATGAATAAAAAAATTTCAATTCCAAGGCTACTGAGTGGTGGTCTGGAATAAACGAAAGGGCTTTGAACGAAATAGATTAATCCTTGGACTCGGAATGATTTTTATCTCAACGTTTGTTGACATATTATACATTTTACCAAATACCCCCTCAAAGTCTCGTTACCATGCCCAACAAAGAACCCAAAAAACGACATAATTCAGGCAGCAGCACACTGAGCTCTAAGGCAGTAGTCGTTTGTCCTCGCCTTTTTTATCCCTTTCCTTGCATTCATAGGTATTAGTCGTGATGATGGGCGTATAATAATGTCTATATTATTACGTTGTTTTTTTTTTTTTTTTTTTTTTTTTTTTTTTTTTTTTTTTTTTGGTACTGTATAGTAGTTACTAGTTTTTAAATAATTTGGTATAGCATGGTATTAATGTGGAATTTCCTTCCTACTAGAATCATCATTCATGGTAGTAAACTTTGTGATGGGCATTTTTATGTGTAGAGTACTTGGTTTGTAGTACTACAGCCTCTAATAACAAACCCTATCTGAACACATACCCTCAGCTGAGTGATTAAAACAAAATTAGAATAATAATAATGATAAAAATTAAATAAATAATGAACAAAATTTAATAAAACTACCTGGACCCAGTGCCCTTTATGAAGCCTTCCAGAGAAGGCACTAGTGATAGGAGAGATGCTGCTTGATATTAGCTTTGAACTGTTGTTTGGGTTCATGGAAACAGAGACAGAGAGAGGAGAAAGAAAAAAACCCAACTATGACCAGAGTAGTAACAGTAACAGTAAAAGTCACATTGTAAGATACTTGATAACTGCAATAAATATGGTTCGCTTTTATTATTTTTATTTCTTTATATCTCACTTGACCTTGTGCTGGGTCAACATTTTGTTGCTTACTTACTGCTGCTGCTGTGTGCTGCCTTCCTTTGCAACAAACCAAATGCCCTTCCATTTTGTGTTTGGAGTGCTAAGGTTTTTATACATTACATTATGAAAGCCGCGTGGCTCTCTTCGTGTTGTTTTGGAGCAGGGTGTGCAACTAGGGGGACTCAAGAATTGGCTATTATGTTTATGCTCCATGTTTATTTCGTTGACTAATCAAGTAGGAAGATTTATGCCCTAGGTTTTATGGTTGGTGATAAAGTTGAAAGACTCAAACATGCAGTTGCCAATATTGTCTTGACTTGAACTCTACAGTAAAGATAGAAGTACTAATCCCAAGTTACCAGAGGATATCAGGATATCAGGATATCTGAATTATCGAGTTGAAGATTATTGGACAACCTTGTGAACCGAATTTGCATTTCAATATAATGCAACAATTATCTATATACATAGACGATCATTATATGTTTCGAACGGATGCCAAACTGACCCAGACTCGCCCTTCTTTTTCTACCACATAAATCACCGCATATGATACCCCCAGTCACCCCCCCCCCCCCCCCCCCCCCAAAAAAAATAATTCAGACGATCGGTAGAACCAAAGGACCGTACCAAAGGTCTACTGGTAGCCGTGGGTAGCTTATTGTAGTGCTAAGACTTAATTTAGTAGTCTCATACTTGGCAACAGTCTACCCTTGACATGCCGCAAAATATGGCCATGTACACTG
The DNA here is from genome assembly GCA_030570935.1 of Geotrichum klebahnii. NCBI lineage: Eukaryota > Fungi > Ascomycota > Dipodascomycetes > Dipodascales > Dipodascaceae > Geotrichum > Geotrichum klebahnii. The sequence goes on from JAJLWW010000182.1 coordinate 22,185, forward strand.
TACAGTGTACACCCTTATACAGTGATACATTTAAACAGTATATACACAAATAAAATTATTAAGTGTTTTGTATTTTCAAAAATTATAATCTTCATGTTAAAATCATTTTACTTTTTTTTGCAGGCTTTTGGGGGTGTTTGTTTTTTGTGTGGTGGTTCATAAAAAAAGGTATTTTCAAATATTTCTTTTGTGCGATTTTCGCATATTCCTCTCTACAGACAAATTGGTTTAATGCTGAGTTTGGTTATGCTCTGAACCATCAACGGAAGGGACATTCTTCTCGGGGTCGTCAGAGTCGTTAGCAGCACCCTTACCAAGACGAGCAGTGGTGAACTCAGCACGGCGGACAAGGTCGTCAGCCTCGGCAGCAGACAACTTCTTCTTCTGGAATCGTGAGAAGAGAGGCACATTACCATTTCTCTTCTCAACCCAAAGGAGACCAAGGAAAACACAAATGATAAACAACCAGTAGATGTTGTAAGAAATAACGGATCCGTAAGTGGCACTGTTTTGCCAGCCAAACAAAGCATTGAAAATTTCCCAACCTCCTGAAGTCTCGGGGTTGCAGCAGTTGACGTGCCATACAGACTGCTTGATATTGTAAGAACCAGGGCCAGAACCGGACTCGGCGACATCACCACCGGTCTGTTGTGCGAACTTGTACATCTGGAAGTACCAAATGGCACGGGAGAAAAGACCAGCAGAAATGAGGTAAAGGAAGCAGGTAGAGGCAATCAAGAAAATCTGGATAGACATGTAGTTACCACCACGGTAGATGAGGTAACCAATGACGATACCAGCGGCGAGACCAGCAATGACGGCAATGGGGAAAGCAGTGGCAGGAGTTCCAAGAGAAACACCACCAATGAAGACAATAAGTTCCAAACCTTCACGCAATGTGGTAATGAAAGGAAGAAGGGCCATGGCGTACTTCTTGGACCATGACGAAGGCTTAAGTTTTTGCCAGAAGGTCTTCTTGCCGGCAGAGTTGACTTCATCAGCGTCAAGAATGGCCTTGGCAATCTTGACTCTCCACTTCTCCTTCATTTTGTTGAGACGAAGCATGGCAAGACCCATAATAGTAATCATGACACAGGCGATAACTGAGAAGATACCTTCCCAAAGGTCTTCAGACTTTGACCACAGATCCTTACCGAGCGAGTAGAAGACACCAATGAAAGCACCACCGATACAGAGACAGATAAATACACCAATGATAGCACCGATCCAGACCTGCCAGACCAATCGCTTATAGAGCTTTTGGTCCTGGTCAGGCCTTCCCAAGCCTTGCTTGAGGAAGGCTAACAGCACCGAAATAATAATGGAGGCTTCGAGAGTCTCACGAAACGCGATGAAAAAGATTTCAACGGAAAAGACGTTGACCATTGTGGGCGAGTTTGTGATATGGGGAGGGAAGGAGAAGGGAGAGGGAAAGAGAGAAACCGAGAAAAAACGAGGGCTTCTGGAGGTATATATAAGACTGAGAAAGTGGTATGCGTGAAGGGAGTAATAAGGAAAAGAAATATATTAAAAAAATTTAAAGCGAAATCAAAACAAGTAAAATAAAATAAATTACAAAATTCAAAATAAAAAATAATAAAAAATAAAAATAAATAAATAAATAAAAAAAATAAAATAAAAAAAGGAATAGAATAAGAAAATAAAAAATACAATAAAATTCAAATCATAAAAAAAAAATAATAAAAAATAATAAATAGAATCCCAAAACAAAAAAAAAATACGAAAAAGAAAAGTCTGCACAAAAAAAAAAGTTTTTGAGAATTTGAAAATTCCAAAAAGTCACCCATAAAAAAACACACCTTATTAGGCTGTACTGTTTTTGGGTTCTTGCCATGCATCTGGAGTAAGATCATGCATTTCGTTCGATATAGTGTTGCACCGGTAAGCAACCACGCAGGTAGACTGATGACTTTTGTTCGGCTTGTTGAAAAGACCTAAAGTTAAGACTTTTGTTATCAAGACTTGGTTAAACTTGGAAAAAGCTTGGAGAATTTTCAATACATCCAAGTAAGTCTGCTGGTACTACAAGGCTCAACACCGACGGACAACTAAAAGTTTAATATTTATTCATATCATGTTAAAAATATATATAGAGAAAAAGTACAGGAAATGTTTTTTGTTTGGAATTGTTAGTTAGTTGGTTGGTTGAATTGTTTTTTAATATAATTTTGGGTGGGGATCGAGAAACGGATGTTTGCCGGTTACATAAGCGGAGAATATCGCGATAATCTTTTCTCTGATTTGTGATTTTACGAGATTTTGGGCTGAATCCGGGTTGATTCTAGCTGATTTAGCAGATTTCAGGTGATTTCAGGTGATACGTTTTCTTTTTTTTTTTTTTTTTTTTTTTCTCCTAATAATTTATTAAATTTTCCTGTGGTTATTTTTTGCTAATTTTGATTTCCACTGGTTTTTACTGGTTTGAAATTACTCTGCTCTCTCACCAGTTTGTATGCACAAGTGGAAATGACCACAGACAGTAATATAATTTTATATCCAAAATAAATTGACAATCTTTGATTTATTGTATAGGAAATCGGCAACGGGCTCTGTGTCACAATGACGACAAGAGACATGGGTTGAGTGAAGACCAAAGGGGGATCCACTGATTCATCCACAGAAAGCAAATATCCAGTTGGAGGCAGTAGCACGGATTAGGAGATATGATGATCATGATGAAGATGGAGATGAAGATGATGGAAGAACAAGATTGAAGATTTAAAGATTTAATCCTAAAACAACATGACTACCATTATGATTACAATCAGCCTAAAGGTCCCCATGGTCATGCGAAATAACTGCCATTTAGTGCACCATCAGGACCAAAGAAGATATTTTCATCTAATCAATCAGTTGCCTTTTCTGAAACCCACGTAATGAAATCTATATACATTTCATTGCTATGGCTCGTATTACTTGATTTCAACAGGGGACCAAACTTTTAATCTACAAAAGATCAAAACCGAATCAAAAATAATAATAAAAATAATCCAGAACAAAAGTCCAGAGCCCTTCAAGGATACGAAAATATTGGCAGTATTTGTCAGGTCTAGATATCTATTCTAGGGCAGTATTCTGGACACACTCCCGCAGTATACCGTACAGTAGTTAAGGCAGTCAAGGAAAGACAAGTCAAGCCAAGTATTCAAATCCCATATTAATATACCCTACTCCTAAAAACACTTAGCCAAGACTTTGACTACAAAACCCATGGATAGCTAAGGTTTTCGTACTACCATAGGGGATGCAAAAGAACAAATGGAACACAGAAAACTAATATCATCACCATCTTTTCACCTACTAGTCACCTGTGAACAGTGAAGGCGATGGAACTTTACAACTTTTACTGGTCTTTGAACCTACAAGCCCTACCCAGCAAACCCCTAAACGGCGTTTGACTTCCAGCCAGTCAGGTAGCAGGTCTTTTTTTTGTTTTTTCCCAAGAGTCATACAAAAATTGCCCCCCCCTCCAAAAAAAAATTCATCCATAATTTTGGTGAAACCGACCACGGAGGAGAGCAAACCTGTTCCTGTTATTGAAATCCAGTGCACCAATAATAAGCAGTGACTTTTGTATTTATTTAATTTATTTATTAAATTCAACCCTGCAAGTTTTGCCCTACCTGCTACTTGTCAGTTGATCAATAATAGATTATCTTTAGCTTGCTCGTCTTTCCACTCATTGTTTTTTTGTTTTTATGTGTTTCATTCGCCCTTCTACTAGTGCCACTATTCCTCGGACAGCGACTCCCGGATGTGTAGTAGACTCATTCGACTTTTTCCTGACTTTGGGGGGTGCAGAGTACTATTGGTTTCAAATTCCTCTTTAGATGGTCATTGGTGGTAGATTGATTACGGTTTAGTTTGTATTGATTTTACTGATTTTATTGATGGTGATGATGATTTTCTAGATTTATTTCTATTACTTTTCTATTAATTTATTATTGAATTTTATTGAATTTTCTTTATTATTACTTCCATTCACGTACTTTTCCTTTTCAACGCGGACTGCCCACTCCGTATTTCCCATCTTATCTTCTTCCTATTGGTCCATTGACAAAACCTTGTACTTAAATACTAATTTCTGCGTATTTTTTGAACTGCACTTCCATTGGCTACATTTTCTGATCTGATTGATAATTTTCAATTCTTTTCGTTTTACTGTGCCTAAAAAAGAAGAAAAAGAAAAAGTCTACAACCTCAAAAAGAAAGTTCATCTTAAACTAATAACTTTACTTTTTTTCCCTCAGTTTTCTTGGTTTTCATTTTCACTGTCGTTATTGTATTTCCCTTCCTTTCTTTTTTTCTTTTTTTCGCAATTTTTGTATTTTTATTTTATTTTTTTATTCTCGTTCTTTCAAAAAGAATTTTTTTTTTTTTTTTTTTTAAAATTTATTTTTTTATTTATTTATTCTATTTATTTTATTTAATTTTTGATATATATATATTTTTTATACATTTATTATTTATTTCCTTTTCATCAATTCACTTCTAATATTCTTCTTTCATACTTATATATATACTCTTGCCCTCCCTCTTGTGCAGTTTTTTCCTTCTCCCTCCTCCCCCATCTGCCATCCCTCACATACAAGATGAAGTCCTTTTCCCTGCTGTTGTCCGCAGCAGCTATGCTGGCTTCTACTGCCACTGCTAAAACTGTAACCCTCAACTGGAACTTGACCTGGGTCGACGCTAACCCTGACGGAGTATTCGAGCGTAAGGTCATTGGTATTAACAATGAATGGCCTATGCCCACTGTCGAAGTCGACAAGGGTGACCGCCTCATCGTCCATGCCCACAACGGACTTGGAGATCGTAACACTTCCATCCATTTCCACGGTCTATACCAGAACGGTACTAACTACATGGACGGTCCCCCTGGTGTCGTACAATGCCCCATTGTCCCCGGCGGTGATTTTGTCTACAACTTCACTGTCGACCAAAACGGAACTTACTGGTACCACTCGCACATTGGTGGTCAATACCCTGACGGATACAGAGCTCCTCTTATCGTTCATGACAAGGATGCTTTCTTTGCTGACCAATTCGATGAGGAACTTACCTGGACTTTCAGTGACTGGTACCACGAGCTTATGGACGTTCTCTCCCCCGAGTTCTTGAACTTGTACAACCCTACCGGTGCTGAACCAGTTCCCCAGAATCTGCTTTTCAACAACACCCTCAACACTTCCGTCCCTGTTCAACCCAACACAACCTATCTTATCCATATTATGAATATTGGTGCTCTTCCATCAGTCTTCATGTGGATTGAGGATCACGATTTCCAAATCGTTGAAGTTGATGGTGTCTACACTGAACCCACCACCGCTGAAATCATTTACTTGACTCCTGCTCAGCGTGTCTCCATTTTGCTCAAGACTAAGGAAACTACCGACAAAAACTTCGGTATTGTCGCTGTCTTTGACCAAACCATGTTTGACGTTATCCCTGAGGATCTTCAACTTAATCAAACCAACTGGCTCGAGTATAACTCTTCTGCTGATCATGACCATGTCTACTTGACTCAGTATGAGACTTCTGAAGATATTGAGGCTTTCGATGATTACACCCTCATTCCTTACGATCGCAAGCCCCTTCTTCCTGATCCTGATCAAGAAATTGTTGTCAGTGTTTCTATGAATAACTTGCTTTCTGGTAAAAACTACGCTTTCTTCAACAACATCACTTACACCGCTCCTGTTGTCCCTACTCTTTTTACTGTCATGTCTTCTGGAGATTTGGCTAATACCCAAGAAATCTACGGTGAATACACCCACTCGTTTGTCTTGGAGCACATGACCACCATTCAGATTGTAGTTAACAATGCTGATGCCGGTGTCCATCCTTTCCACATGCACGGACACGAGTTCCAAGTCATTCAGCGTGCTGAAGCTCACGATGATGATGATATCACTCCTTACGACCCTGATAATCATGAGGATTTCCCCGCTATTCCCATCCGTCGTGATACTGCTTTCGTTCATCCTAACAGTTACATGGTTCTTCGTTTCACTGCTGATAACCCAGGTGTCTGGATTTTCCACTGTCACATTGAGTGGCATTTGGAACAGGGTCTTGCTTTGATTCTTGTCGAGGCCCCTACCCAGCTCCAGGCTCAGCAGACCATTCCCCAGTCTCATTACGATGTATGCGCTGCGGCTGGTGTCCCCACTGTTGGTAACGCTGCTGGTAACACTAAGAACTATATGGATCTTACTGGTCAAAATGCCCAAGAACCCGACTTGCCCGCTGGTTTCACCGCCCGTGGTATTGTCGCCTTGGTCTTTTCTTGTGTTGCTGCCTTCCTCGGTATGGGTGCCATTGCCTGGTACGGTATGGCCGACATCACCGTGTCTGAGAAGGAAGTCGCCATGCTTGATGACGAAGACGAGTCTAGTCTTGAGCGTGACAGTGTCGATGTCCGCAACAATTAAAAAAGATAACCAAAAGTCAAATGTAAAAAAATATGTAGTGTTTTCGTTCTGAATTTAATTAATGTTCCTTGTTTTTCGAAATTCATAAATAGTATTATTTCAAAAAATCATCCTTTCTAAAAATTATTCCGCTGCAGCCAAGTTTGAACGGCTGATATTTTAAAACTATCATGATCCCACTTACCCTGAAAATATTTCTACCAATGACATCCTTGATTTAAAATTTTCACTTTACCCGTCATTCTTTTCACTCTCCATCCTACCTTCTTCTCCACTCCACACTCCAACATGGCGACGCTTAAACCATCCATGCTCAACTGGGGCGGAAGACTAGCGAAAGCCGCTTTCCCGGGCTACCGCTTACTGAGGGCTCCCGTCTCGTCGTTCTCGACGACTGCCGTTCGTCGCGATTACGAGGCCGAGAAAGTTGTTCTGGACACCATTCAAGCAGAGATGCCTGAAGACGATGTTTCCCGCCTCTCGTCTATGCGTAATATTGGTATCTCTGCACATATTGATTCCGGAAAGACAACCTTCACTGAACGTGTGTTGTACTACACTGGACGTATTAAGGCTATTCATGAGGTGCGCGGACGTGACAACGTTGGTGCTAAAATGGATTCCATGGATCTAGAGCGAGAAAAGGGTATTACCATTCAATCTGCCGCTACTTACTGCGACTGGAAGCGTACTTCACCCAAGGATGGAGCTGTTACTGATTACCGATTTAACCTGATTGATACCCCTGGCCATATAGATTTTACCATTGAAGTAGAGCGAGCTTTGCGTGTGCTTGATGGTGCTGTGCTTGTTATCTGTGCTGTTTCTGGTGTTCAATCTCAGACAATGACTGTCGATAGACAGATGAGACGTTATAATGTTCCCCGTATTACTTTCATCAACAAAATGGACCGCATGGGTGCTAACCCATGGAAGGCCATTGATCAGGTTAACAAGAAACTTAAGATCCCCGCTGCTGCTGTTCAAGTCCCAATAGGTGCTGAAGATGCCCTTGAAGGTGTCGTTGACATCATCAATGAGCGTGCTTTATTCAACGAAGGCAAGCAAGGTGAAAAGATTGTTGTCAAGGATGTACCTGAGAACTTGAAGGAACTTGTAGCTGAGAAGCGTGCTTTGCTTATTGAGACACTTGCTGATGTAGACGATGAAATGGCTGAAATTTTCCTTGACGAACGAACTCCTTCGAGCGACGAAATCACCGATGCCATCCGCCGTGCCACTATTGCCCGCAAGTTTTCACCTGTACTTATGGGTTCTGCTCTTGCTAACCGATCTATCCAACCTGTTCTTGATGCTGTCTGTGACTATCTCCCTAACCCTGGTGAAATTCTTAACACTGGTTTGGATACTGCCAATGATGAAGCCCCCGTTAACCTTGTTCCCTACCAATCTTCTCCCTTTGTTGGTCTCGCCTTTAAGTTGGAAGAGGGAAAGTATGGTCAGCTGACTTATGTACGTGTTTACCAAGGTAAGCTCAAGAAGGGTATGTCCATTGTTAACGTAAAGACTGGCAAGAAGACTAAGCTTGCTCGTTTGGCCCGTATGCACTCTGAGGAGATGGAAGATGTTGATGAGGTTGGCGCTGGTGAGATCTGTGCTACTTTCGGTGTTGACTGTGCTTCTGGTGACACTTTCACCGACGGTGAGTGCAAGTTTACCATGTCATCTATGTTTGTACCTGATTCCGTCATTTCCTTGTCTATTGCTCCCAAGACCAAAGATTCTGCCAACTTTTCCAAGGCACTGAATCGATTCCAAAAGGAAGATCCTACCTTCCGTGTCAAGTTTGATGCTGAAAGCAAGGAGACTATTATTTCTGGTATGGGAGAGTTGCACTTGGAGATTTACGTTGAGCGTATGAAGCGTGAATACAATGTTGACTGTGTTACTGGTAAGCCACAGGTCGCTTACCGTGAAACTATTGGCGGTAACGTTTCCTTTGACTTCACCCACAAGAAACAGTCTGGTGGTGCTGGTCAGTACGCCAAGGTTATGGGTGAAATGGGACCTTCTCAAGATCCTGGTAAGAACACATTTGAGACCCAGATCGTAGGAGGCAAGATTCCTGAGAAGTTCTTGTATGCATGTGAGAAGGGATTCGAAGAAGCTTGTGAAAAGGGACCTTTGACTGGTCACAGAGTTCTTGGTGTTAATATGCTTGTTAACGATGGTGCCATCCACGTTGTCGATTCCAGTGAACTTGCTTTCCGCAGTGCCATTCAAGGTGCCTTCCGTGAAAGCTTCAACAAAGCTCAGCCTATTATTCTTGAACCCATCATGGATGTTTCCTTAACTGCCCCTGTTGAATTCCAGGGTAACATTATTGGATTGCTTAACAAGCGTATGGCTACCATTAACAATACTGATATTGGAGCAGATGAGTTTACAATTTCTGCAGAATGTTCTCTTAATAGCATGTTTGGTTTTGCATCTCAACTACGTGCAGCCACGCAAGGTAAGGGAGAGTTTTCTCTGGAGTTCAAGAACTATGCACCTGCACCACCTCAGCTTCAGCGTGAGCTGATTGAAGAGTATAACAAGAAGCAAAAGGCCAAGAAGTAATGAGGTGTTTGTTTTGTGCATTTGGATGAGAAATTTTTTGGGAAGGTAAATGTAAATAATGGAATGAAATTTGTATATATTTATATCAATGTTCAAAGTGAGTTTTTAGAAATGAAATAAAAGTCAATTATTAAGATAAATTAAAGTAAACGTACTTAACGAGAATGATAAAGACAATAATTAAATAAGAAACTGAAATGCAAGTGAGAAGAGCTGCAAGGTACTTCCGAGAGTTTATAGAACAATTATGAATTAAAATAAATCCGAGTTAAGACAGATCATTTTATCAATCAGGGATACGAAACAACGATCTATTGTTTCCATCATTACAGATTATAACCAAGAAGATACAAATGCATTCATAATTAATGTAAAATAGTATAAACGAAACGGAAAAAAAAGAAAAAAACTTTAAATAAAAATTGATAATAATGATGAAAAGAGCAAATTTCTACTTTTAAGCTAGATGGAACAAATTTTAATTGTTAGTTGGGAGTGAGGTAATTTTTGGCGATTTAGGGAATTAACTATTTCGTTTGGAAAAAAATATGCTCGTGCTTTATGTCAATGAGTTCTAAATGCATTCCATGCTTATTTATTTGATATTTATGATAATTTATTATTTTTTTAATACATACTTTCTTTTATTAAATAATTTTGAGCATTATATTTAAATTAAAAAGTTAAATCTTAGCGTAAATATACAGTATATATCTATATTTTTTTTAATTTAAATCAAATCCCCTTTTGGTATTTAATCAGATGGGACCTGAATTAGCCAGAAGCACTTTTATACCTTAAATTATTCTGATGATGGCCCGGTCCGTTGCATTTCGGGTTTACATATTATGGGCTCCATGGCTTGATCCTCTCGGTTATGTTGCATGTTTTCAGTTCTTTCGCTATTATGTTCAGGGCCATTCTATATTTTGATGACTTAGTTCTAAAAAGTGTCAATCGCTTATACGAAATAGGATTCAAGAACTGGTAACTTTGAAAGAGAACAAAAGACGCTAAGACCATATGCTTTAGAAATATGCTTGACTTTAGATATTATTAGATTGTTATAGACTAACTTTTAGAACAAAAGCCATCATATTAATGTTGTGACATGTCCAATCTAACTACATGATCCATTTAACAAGCCACATCATATTCAGTGTCTCCAAATCGTGAAATTTACCAACAAAATGAATAAAAATGAAAGCAGAAACTCTTATTTAACGAAGTAAATTCAAATTCTGTGCTAATCTCGCGAGCCACTAATGTCTTACACTTCCTGTTGAAGTCTAACCTTCTTATACTTTAGTACAGGCTATAAATTTTTTTCTTCAAAATTTTTTATTTTTTTAATTTAAAAACAATGATTATTTATTATTTTTTAGGTTGAATTACTTTTATATTTCTCAATTTTCGATGAAAAAGTCTTTTTGAATAATTATAGTTTATGAGAGAAGATAAATTTTTGAAGATGAGCATATTATCTGATTTGAGCACAAAAACACAAATCTGGGTCTTTTTTTTTAAAAAACTTATCTGATCTTATGCACTAAACTATAGATGCCAAAAAAATCAATTAAATTATACCTTTTTTAAATATATAATTTATTAAAATGCCATATAACTTAAAATTATATTCTCAAAAATAAATAGAGAATTTCAGAATTTGCAAATGCCGAAACTTGCGCATGCACATGAATGGCTCGATATTATTCTAAAATCATTTTCAGTATCTGTAGCAGTACGAAGATCGTTCTATAGTTCTATTTGCTTTTTAAAATATATTCTAATTGGTTTCTTACATGAAAAAAACCGTTACCAATACTGTCTTTCTTTTGGATATTAAGAGTAAGCGATTGGCTAAAGGGAATGAGAGTTCAGCATCAAGTAGTTCCTTGCTATTTTCAAATCCATGAATCCAGATTTAACATGCTCAAATTTTCTTACCCCAGCAAGTTGACACAATTACTTGAATACTCAGCTACACATACACACTAACAGTCTGTGCTGTGCAACGTTAAACCATTGTCACATAGGTCAAATAGTAGCCATTTTATAAGTTTTTCTAATAGGTTTGAATGTGTTTTATAGTTTAGTAGACCTGCAAATGCATTTAGATTATTTAAATCACCAATAACATTTTAAGAAGTAATATCAGCGGAGGTGTTTCGATGGTTAACTTCCAGTATCATTTAATTACTAAACTAACTTCTTAACCACTCCATTTCAAGTTCAATTATATTCTTTGCTTTGTATGTACAGTTAATGTTTTCAAAGTCCATGTGTCAAGCATCATATACTTTCAATTTAAACAAATACTTAACTAATTGTATTCTATTTAACACTTCACTAAAGCTATGAATAGTATTTCTTTGAACTACTCGTTACTTATATATTCTAACAGTCTTTATCTAGGGTTTATATGGATTTCCAGGTAACTTTGACTTGTAAATCAGAGATTATCCAAATGAGAAAGCCATGGATTATTGTGATAGTGTTCAAATAAGTTTGAATAAGGTGCGTTTAACTTTAGATAAACAAGGTTTACCTGAAATATTAGCAATTAATCGACGCACGGAGTTGTCGGAATTTTTTTGGTCTACCCAGCCCTTCAATCTTCACGACTTTTCAACATTTTGTCATTTTTTAAGTTCTTGATTTCTTAAGACATTGTGTAACATTACACGAAGTCTTAAACTCAATTAAAAAAATTTACTTATAGTTAATTGGGATTTCTTTTACAGTTTGCACGAAGAAAATAATTGAGTATATCATTGTTTTTTCTTCATGAAGTATCAAAGCCGTCAATTCTTTACAGCTACTTTTGACCCTTTTTCTACAAGCACTATATAGAATTAGTTGTTAGATAAGTTGCATTCCTTACTTAATTCTAAATTTTCATCCAATCTAATCCATTATTGTGTCGTTGGCAACTGTTTTGGCATTTTTTGATATCTTACGAAATTAATAACCATATTGATAGTCGATTATGCCAAACTACATTAAACTATAATTGACCACAGGGTGATAGACAATAATTTTGAGTGACCTCAACGCTAGATGTTGATAATAGATTTAGCTGTTCGCTTATGGTTGAATAAAAAGTCAAGTCTGGAGACAGATGCTAACCGCTGAATGAATTTTAATATCTTGATTTGACAACTCAGGAAGAAAAATTAGAATATCAAGAGCACATTATATAAAGAACAATAAAGCATCCCCACATAACTAGGAAACATCTTTGATGTTACTTATCTTTTGTGAAAGTTCATGTCAAGTTACAAAAAAAACGACACCAGCAGGACTCGAACCTGCGCGGGAAAATCCCAAGAGATTTCTAATCTCTCGCCTTAACCGCTCGGCCATAGTGCCTAAAGTTACGATTTTCCAATAAATTAGACATTAAAAAATATAAACAACATGAAAATCACTACAAAGTCACATGAAGATTATTCCATGGGTTTTTTCCTTGCAAAAGGTTTTTTACGTGGTACCTTCTGATTGTGCTTTCAACTGGAAGGCGGGACTCCAAAGATTAATCGAAAGCTTTAATTCATGCGACACGGCTATGGTAGTGAAAAACTACGATCTGATAATAATACGAAATTCTCGAAGGTGCTTGGTAATCGTTTATTTTTATTTTATGTTATT
>JAJLWW010000183.1:0-34690 GCA_030570935.1 Geotrichum klebahnii
TCCAAAGATTAATCGAAAGCTTTAATTCATGCGACACGGCTATGGTAGTGAAAAACTACGATCTGATAATAATACGAAATTCTCGAAGGTGCTTGGTAATCGTTTATTTTTATTTTATGTTATTTTGTTATTTCTATTATATCTTTATACTTTACTTAGCTGCCTGATTGAACTGGCAAAAAATATATTCATTCATTCACTCATTATTATAAATGCTGATTTGCCACAATTCTGACAAATGATGATTCATTGTGAATCATCAATCAATTGTATACAAATGACAGTTTGTATTACAAAGATGGATTGTTTCATCTTTCCCTGAAATCAATAATTACTCTGATTCTTGAGAATTACAAATAGCTAGTGATTTTCCCTTATTTTATATTTTTATATTTCTTCAATCAATACTTAAATCAATTATTAAATTATATTCTTTACTTGATTGATTCCCTTGTACGAACCTGAGAAAGTTCTACACGGTTAAACTATTATTATTAAGAACTAATGAAGTTCTTCATTATCCAGGAACCCAGGAACGTTCTCTGAGACACGATTAGAAACAGTAAGATCCACGAGGGCTCTCTTACTTAGTTTACTATTATACTAGAAAGGACCAGAGGGATTCCTTTCTGACTATTTTTACGAGGAGAAGTACGAGAGTTGTTCCCTTTTATTTTAAACAATATTAATCAAGGCCGATCCTTGACATGAAAATCGAACTTTTAAGGCCTACCAGAGATGTAGTTACATAACTTTTTAAAATTGTGTTTTTTTATTTTCAAGTCAACTTTTCTAATATAACGTGGTTTTTTTACTTGCATTGCTATATAAATCCGTAAAATATTACATGAAATTGTTATTTAAAGTCTCAAACAAAAAATAATGAGGTAGTTTGTCATAGTCGGCGATTGCATAATATGATTGACAGCTCAACTACCATTTATTGCTTTATCATTTTGAGGTAACTTAGAAAAAGTAATTTGTTTGTTTATCTCATCTAGCTTTTTAAATATTAGTTTGAAATCCAAAGAGCTTTGATGTATTATTTGAAAAACTGGCATCTATCCAATTGTAAGTTGTTGCGCTTTTTAAAGATACTCTGTTATAAATAATAATAAACAAGATTTACCCTATAGTTTTATAGTTATATAATCTTCTGGTTGAAAAGTATGTATTTTGTTTCCAGTTTGGCGGACGATCTTTGAGTTGAAATTAGAGTGTGAGAAGTTTTGGATCAATGAACAAGGAAAAATAAAAGCACCTCAGTAAGTAGTTATTATTAATTGAAAGATGTATCAATTTATAGATTAAAACAACTTTTAGAAAAAAAAATCGGGATTTGAATTATTTCTCTTCTTGCTATAGTAAAATAATTCTGCTTCCTGGAAATATGAACCTCTGACACTATGGCCGAGTGGTTAAGGCGAAAGACTTGAATTGGCAGGCATCTTTTGGGTTCTCCCGCGTCGGTTCAAATCCGGCTGGTGTCGGTGATCTTTTTGGTTCAGCTACTAAATTGGGGATTTGAATAAGTACAATGGTGATTTGGTTGCTATGACTAGGTTTCCCTTCAGAAAACTCGTTTCTCGACTCTGCAATTGAGTGAAGAGCAAATTGGCTAAATGAGTTCTGATCTTATTGTAAATCTAATAAAGACCAAATGCTCAGATAGAATAAATTATTTGGTTCGTCCAAAAATCTATGTAGTAATATTCTGTCATACTCTCTAATTTTGTAATCCTAAGCGTTATCGTTACGCGGTGAATCAATTTTTTTCACATAATAAGTTGATCGCGCTTCTATGAATATTCTGTACTATTCTAAGTAATAGTAGTTAGTATATTTAAATTTCAGAAATTAAAATTTTGAATTGCTTAAGCTATTTTGAAACACTTGTAGATATATCAAGTTACTATGATTTCACCCTGACCAGTCAATGATTTATACTGTACTAGCATGAAAAAGATCAAAAGAGGTTTATTTTTTAAAATATTTTACTCCTATTCATATAATTCATAAGGTTTTTGCATTCTATAGTGAAACGTACACATATTATATCTAAGTTTTGAATAATAAAAACTAATGTACTGTATATACATACACTTATAATAATAACAATAATCATAAAAATAGACATGAACGAAAACTAATCCCAGTAGTGAATTGCGGAATCTAGACCACCTGTCGCCACCTTCGAAGACTCCTGTGGATGTGCTGCTATACACATCACCACACCTTCGTGTGCCTTCAACTTGGTTTTCATAGCACCATACTTCCAGTCCCAGAAACATGCGTAGCCACCTGTATCGCCAGACATGAGGTACTTGCCATCTGGTGAGAAATCAAGGCCAACAGGGTATCCTGCATTATGATGACCCGTGAATGCCTTTTTACGATTTTGGCGGAACCGGTCCGTGGCACCAAACACCAAAACAGTGTTGTCCATGCTTTGAGCTGCCACGTACTTCCCGCTAGGATGTAATGCTACTGTGGGCATGGAATGCTGCATTGGATCAGCAATAAACTTGATGGGCACATTGATCTGCCACTCCCACACACGTATGGATTTGTCGTCTGAGGTAGTCATAAATCGGCGGTTGGAATCTACAAATGTGATGCTGTTGACTGCGCCTAGATGATGGTCATATGTCTGCTCAATTTCTCGCGTCCGCACATCCCACTGGATAATCTTTTTATCTGACATGGCCGACAGGAACGAATTCTGCTTATCTGCCTCTGGATTAAACCTCACACAATTGCCGGTAGCACCTGTTGAATATCGCGAGATGCATTGACCCGTTTCAGTGTCCCAAAGCCGAATCTGTCTATCATATGACGTGCTCAGGAACCTCGTGCCTGAGTTATTGAAACTTACATCCTTGACTGCCTTACCACCACTGCCACTATATGTTCGCAGATGTTCTCTGTTGTGATAGCAATCCCATAGTTTAGCGGTACCATCATTACCACAAGACAGTAACAAATGGCCTGATCGTGGGAAAAACCGTAGTTCGTTTACGCCACCTCGATGGCCACCAGAAAATGTAAATATTTTTTTTTTCGGTAAGAAGCATTCTTGTAGTCCAGGATCCTTGAGTAGGTTGATATCCAGATCTTGAGGAATATGCATATAAGTTCGTCCAAGATAATCGTACATGCTAGACCCGTGAAATTCAGTAGTCTCGCTTGGGGTCGTAGGCTTGATCTTAACCTTGGGTTCTTCAGGCACTGCAGGTGTGCTGACTTCTTCCACTTCCTCTTCAGAGCCAGAACCAGACTCTGATGTGGACCCTTCTGGTTCGTCTTCTTTGAATGACGCCCATGGGCCTACGTATGCTCCCTGACCTTCAGTAACAGAAGGATCACCTTTTTGTCTCTTTCTTCTTTTCGCGTTGGGTTGTGATATCATACCTAACTGTTTTCCTGCATTTCGTTTATAGCTCTCAACATCACTCACTACCATGGAATTTTGTCCAACCGTCGGGTCTGCGGCATATCCTAGAAGCTCAAATGTCTTATGGTTGCTTTTGAATGTAGCGTCATCGAAGGCTTGTTTTTCAGCATGTCCTGTCAAAATGTTTTTAGCTAGGACTGTTGGCGTTTCAAACGGCCGCTCGGGATATACAGCAGCAACCTCCGTAGATTGATTCGTATTAATTGATCCTACAGTGACATTTATTAGGGATCTACTAGTGAGAGTCGTAGGAACGGGCTCGTCGTCACTACTGGCATAATCCGGCACTAGCGACATTGTTAATACATGCAAGTATTTTTGATGGGGTTTTCTAAATAGGTTTTTGATTATTTTTATTTTTCACTTCCAAAGCGATGATAGCCGGGTAATCCAACCTCCAAAAATACCTAGCAAAGTGTTCCATGATTTTGAGCCATAGTAAGTAAGTTCAAAGTTCGCACACTCTTCAGATGAATGTTAAGAGATATAAAATTGATTGAATCATTAGCAGAAATGGAACAGAAAGTGGAATTTCTGGACCAAGACAAAAAATAAATATAAAAATAAAAACAATTCAAATTAGAATCCACATTTTTCTGTTTATACTCTCGAGGTAGTTGGTAAGGCTCAACACGCCTCATTTAATGGCATGTGCAAAGAATTTAAGTATCACAGAAAAAACTCCCCCCGAATGGATGGTCCGTCTCATAGATCTCTGCATCAAAGTTCAACTCTAAACCAGAGTAGGAATGTATTCAAAAGGTAATAAACTCGTCTGTGTATTGAATAAGTACTGAAATTATGCCAAACACCAGCAGATCAATCAAGCTATTGGATCCATTTGAAAATATTCAAGCCATAGTTTTTAAATCAGTGGCCCATAGATTGTGGGTCTTGAGAATGGATACCTGAAATATTTGCCAACGCTTACAGAGTGTGAACTTTATTTTGATAAATAAATAAAATAGAAGGAAAACAATATTTTGAAACAATGTGTAAATATATATATTTTTTTGGTCTACACTACAATCAACTATGAAATATTAATAAATTAAATTACAACTCGTCGTGGTCATAGTCATCGTCATCAGACCCACTATTAGCAAAATGATCACCTTCAGCTCCAGCTTGCTCATAGAGCTTGCTGGTAATGGGGTAGGCGATTGAGCTAAGCTTCTCCTTATGTTCATCGTAGTCTTCCTTAGTGGCATCGGTACCAGCCTCCTCAAGCCACTCCAAAACCTCAATGACAGCCTCAAGAATGGTATCCTTATCGTCCTCGTCAATCTTGGAGCCAAGGCCGTTCTCGGACTGATCATTAACCTGGTTACGGAGGGAGTGAGCGTAGTTCTCGAGATTGTTACGAGCCAAAATCTTTTCCTTAAGAGCATTATCCTGCTCAGCAAACTTCTCAGCATCTTCAACCATACGGTCAATTTCATCCTGGGAGAGTCTACCCTTGTCGTTGGTGATAGTGATGGACTCAGACTTGCCGGTGCCTTTATCGGTGGCTCCAACCTTGAGCATTCCATTGGCATCAAGCTCAAAGGTAACCTCAATCTGAGGAACACCACGAGGAGCAGGAGGAATACCAGTAAGCTCGAACTTGCCAAGCAAGTTATTATCCTTGCACAGAGTACGTTCACCCTCATAGACTTGGATCAATACAGTGGGCTGGTTGTCCACAGCAGTAGAGAAAATTTGGGACTTGCGGGTGGGGATAACAGTGTTACGCTTGATGAGAGTGCTCATGACACCACCAGTGGTCTCAATACCCAGAGTCAATGGGTTAACATCGAGGAGAACAATATCGCCTGTTCCATCTTCACCAGTGAGGACACCTCCCTGGACGGCAGCACCATAAGCAACAGCCTCATCAGGGTTAATACCCTTGGAGGCCTTCTTGCCCTTGAAGAAAGTCTCAAGAAGCTCCTGAACCTTGGGGATACGGGTAGAACCACCAACAAGAACGATGTCATCAACCTCAGCCTTGGTAACCTTGGCGTCCTTGAGAACCTGCTCAACGGGCTTGAGGGTCTTTCTAAATAGATCAAGGTTAAGTTCTTCGAACTTGGCACGGGTGAGGGTCTCAGAGAAATCAATGCCGTCAAAGAAAGCTTCGATCTCAATACGAGTAGACATCTGGGAAGACAGAGTACGCTTAGCCTTTTCGACTTCACGCTTTAGCTTTCCGATAGACTTGAGGTTGGTGTTAATGTCAACATTGTTCTTCTTGTTGAAGACCTTGGTGAAGTGGCGAATGATACGGTAATCGAAATCTTCACCACCCAAATGAGTATCACCAGCAGTGGCCAAAACCTGGAAGAATCCCTTGTCAATTGAGAGCAAGGAAACATCAAAAGTACCACCACCAAGATCGTAGACAATGATCTGGCGTTCACCATCAGTCTTGTCCAAGCCGTAAGCCATGGCAGCGGCGGTGGGTTCGTTAATGATACGAAGGACCTTGAGACCAGCAATCTCACCAGCACTCTCGGTAGCCTGACGTTGAGCATCATTAAAGTAAGCAGGAACAGTGATAACAGCATACTTTACTTCCTCACCAAGGTAGTCCTCGGCAATTTGCTTCATCTTGGTAAGAACCATAGAGGAAATCTCTTCAGGAGTGAAAACCTTCTCCTCACCGCTGAATTCAACCTTGACGGCAGGATTTCCCTTACGGTTAATGACGGAGTATGGCAGACGCTTGATATCACGTTGAACAGATGCGTCCTTGAAGGGAAGACCCATAAGACGCTTGACATCAAAGATAGTGTTGTGAGGATTTGCGGCTGCCTGATTCTTAGCGGCATCACCAATCAATCGCTCATCACCATTGAAAGCGACGTATGAAGGAGTAATTCTATTACCTTGGTCATTGGCCAAGATCTCAACACGGCCACCTTTCATGACACCGACACATGAGTAGGTAGTTCCTAAATCAATGCCAATGACAGGACCAGAAACCTTGTCATCCTCTGGCTCAGCGTTGGTTTGAGCCACAAATGGCAGTAAGAATAATAGGGCTACATAGAGTAGTACCGACCATGAGGCCAGTGATCTGATTCTCGACATTTTTAGGGATGTAAAAATTGTTGTAGAAAGGGAAGAGAAAAATCACAGTGAAAGGGAAAAGGAAGAGTTTAAATATTGAACAGATCTAATGAACTCTGGAAGGTTCTTTGTGATTCGAGTGAAAAATCCAAAAGGACAGCTGGCATGTGTGTGTGGCAAGTAAGCAGTAATGGTGTGATTTGTCATCATTATATAATGATTATGTGATCTTAGGTTTTTGCAGGGAACTTCCGCAAATGAAAACCAGGAATTTTGGGGACTTATTGTGGCAAATGCGTGGCAAATGCGTGGCAAAACCAGTTAGGTACGAAAAGTGAGTTCAAGGACGAACTGTGTGACGTGTTGAAGACTGAAGGTAAATGACATTTATCAGATGGAGCACATGAGGGTGGCAATGTGGAAGAGGTTTGCTGTCGTTTTAAATCTTATTCAGAGAGACGCTAGGAAGTGGTGGCATGAATGACATTTGTGCTTTAAAAAATAGACATAATGCACTAAATAATATGGAGAAGGAGATGTATGAAATTTGAATATACTGTGTCTTCAGCATGTCTCAATATCAGCACATTGGACCTCTACCTATTTTGCCCATTGCTGACTTTTGAATCCTCGAAAATACTCAAGTGTATTTCATATATTTCCAGCTATTAACAAGAGGCATTGAGCCCTTGGACCAAAATACGTTGATCGTTTATGCAGTATCAACATGGCATTGAGTTGATGAAGTGAGAGGACTGATATTGGCATTGGTATGAATAGCAGTTTCTAATGAAGCTAGATTAACCGAAGCTTCTGGAATCTCATCATCTCATCGTATGTAAGGTAACAGTGACTCAAATTATATTCAATATAACTCATTTCTTCATGTTGAGATCTAAATTGACCCCGATCACTTACCGAGGTAATTTTGATTCACAAATATTAATGAAATTACATAACTTGAACTAAGTTACCAAGCTGAACTTTCTTGGTTCAGGAACATCTTTTCGGAGATTTTTTTTTTGACTTGACAATGAGTATCCTCGCTGCACCTACTGATACACGGCAACATAGCAGATTTAACCTTCAGTATACGTAGTGATTTGCTGTTGTCGTAAAAAGAATCAAAACGGGTGGACCATGCTTGCAGAACTCATGCAAAGCCATATATGCCATAGTTTTCCATCGTTTTCTATACCTTTCAGTCATAAAGATGGTCAAAGTATGAAACGAAGCTAAAAATAAAATGGACCAGTTGAGTTGAGCTGCTCAAATGGATATTTGTTGCTCTGTTGCTCATAAGAAATATTTCATGCTGAGTTGACAAAAAGATGGGGATGTGACTTAATAAACTACACATTTAGATCTGTAAGGTCCCTCCATAGCAACTCAGAATTAGATTTATCTTTGCAGATTTGTTTATTTTGCCATTTATTTTCTACTTAATGCATCATTTTGGAAACAAGTCGACACGTTATAGCCTGTCGATGATTGCAAATTATGGACTAATAAGATCTGGAAAAGTTTACAAAAACTAGAAGCCAGAGAACAGAGAGAGAATAAAGACAGAAATTCATTAAAAGGTACTGCCAATCATTGAATACAATCCATACTACAAGTCTAACAGCAAAACAAAAACAACTTGAAATGTTGACTAACGGTTAGACGCAGGAACTAGGAACACGAACCCTTAACAATAAATAAATAGACTTTTATCAAGAATATGACTGGAAAATAAAAATTGAAATTATTTTAAATTATTTTAATTATGTTATCTGTGCATATCAGTACATTGACATGCTAAGATGAAACTGGGAATTCATATGCTTTGTGGAGATAGATGTGTTTATTTTTAACAATAATATCGTGGAAAAAAACATGTGTAGATAAAGTTCAAGACTTGAGATTTCCGTTAAACTAACGCGGAATTTATTTTTGTTCTTTCTTTGAAATGATATCAAAAAAGTATAGTGTGGACTGGTCTGGGATTTTGAGAATATATGACTTTTGGAACGCGTCATAAGAGACTTCAGTTCGATATATGGAGTTGTAGATTAATTTTGATAGGCTCACCTTGGTATTAAGAAGACTTCACTTTGTACTGACATTATCACGAGGACTATTCAAACGACTGACCTCGGTAAGACACCAAATAAACCTGTTTTGCTTTACTGGAATAAAGCATAATATATGAAATTTTATAATGGTATTGATGTTTCTTGGTGAACACAACTGCAACAACTGTAAGTTAATTCTAGCACACATGGGAAACCAACTTCGTGGTCACATTGAGCAATACAACAAAACAATTGAGAAACTCTGTGGCTAGGCTAAGGTATAGCGTCATCGGCGTGCTTCAGACCATCACCAAGGGCATTACTACTGTACACGAAGATAATTTGGTATGGCTATGCCGAGAGTTTAAGGCATCAAAAGAGATTTACGGATCTTCGATGCGCGTGCCTTCATAGATACGTTTCAAGCATAGAATGAAGATAGCTAGCAATAGATTGTATAACTTTGAATTTGGCTTTTAAGTCAGTTCATTGAAAGCGGTTTAAGTAAACGATCCATAAGCTTACCAGCCCTAATTAACATTATGGAGCCTAGAAAACTCACAATAAGCTGCCAAACGAATTCTCCAAAGGTTTCAATGTTTGGTGTTATTTATAGGTGAGGGAAGGGACGAATTTTGCAGTTACAGCTTTGGTAGATCGCGTTTTTAGGATTATAATCAGTTGCTCTTAATTAATACACTATTTTCACATATACTGTATGGCAGACCCTAAAAATATATCAAAGCGCCTTGTTTAAAAAGTAGTGTAAAGCTTGAAGGTAAAATTTTACAAAATAGAATTTGCGGAATCGGAGTAAATCAGGTGAAAAAATATGTTAACTAAATAATTGAAAGAAAAAAAATAATTACTTTCGACGTAGAGCCAAACATAGCTGAAAAAATCTAGGAAAAGCTATGAAATATATTGAAGCCATTCTCTAAATTAGTTATTTAGAAAGTAAGTAATTATAGTCCTATGTTTTTGATCCAAGGTCATGTACAGGTATTCAGTGGTAACTATTACCTGCAGGCAATAGACCGGGTACTATCATTAATAGGCGGACCTGGGCGTAAACCACGCCGACTTTCTCGTAAAGCTCTGACCCAACTTACCCCTAAGTAAAGAATGTCTTCAAGATGCAGCTCTCTTCAGGTAAAGTTATATTAGATATTTAAGAAGAAGACACGATCATTTATGCTCTACTGTCTTTATCCACGTTCTCTCTTAGCCTTTTTATTGGTCTTAGTGAACCTTACTAGTCCCAATATTAAAGTGAGTCCAGTTACATGTTATATTTTTTATCTGCATATTTATGATACTTAGATCAGAATCACCTATTCCTAAAAGCCTGAAGCTAAGTCGTGCTTGACTATTGCCATCTCGTAGTAAGTATATAATATACTATTAGAAAATAGTGAAGATTTAGGATATAACATAGTTGATGAAACTTGTCATTCAATTAAAATTGTAATTACCATAAAGTATCATTGATTTTTGAACAAAATAGCATTAGTAAATTGGAGATTAGAAGTCAAGTAAGCTCACACTTAACATTAGATATAGTTAAAAATATATGCCAAATTCGAGTTTCAAATTTCTAATAAGCAGTTCCATCTGAATCTTGACATGTTTTTCTCTTTTGAATTTATGTATGTTATCTAGATATATACAAGATTCAACAATTGTGAAGATGTAAGACAATCCTAAATATTTTAAACTGAATAGGATTAAAGGTACTGTAATATTATAGTGTCATGTATAAGTTGGCTTAGAATGATACAATAACATTTAGCTGTTTTCACTTTCTTCATCAGCGCCAGTTTGTGATTGGCAGTATTAGGTAACTGAATATTGCGAAAATATAACAAGACATGAACAAAAGATGGAACCAACGTAAAATCATATAAAAAAAAATGGAGAATAGTCACAAAGACATCAAACAGAATGCAAAAAATTTCTTTGTTTTAATACCTATGGTAGAAATAAGAATTAATTAACAAATTGAAATATATGTATCTACAACTAAAGAGGATGCAAAACAGCTTCAGAAAAAAGAAAGGCAAAGAGAAAACAAGCTTAAAATGACCAAACAACAGAACTTCATTGATATCATGAACCTAGCAGAATCAAATAAAAAAATGTTAAATTAAATATCAAACGATTTGTGATATAATTAAGCTACCTAACGTTGTATTCTGCTTTACAAAAGCTATCAACTGTTACTATTACCCAAAAATCTCCGTATAACAAAACATAAGTATCTTTGTAGATCAAAAAGAAGTTATACAGTACATAGATTTTAACAATATCATTAAAGAAACTACTCTGAGCTGCCTTGAAGTCTCAGTTTTAAAAACGTTACTTGCCAAAAGCATAACTGTCAGGATATCTTAATTTACACTAATGTCTTGATTCTTTATCAGAGAAATATTTGGGAGGTGCATAACATACTCGTTTTACTTAAGTCCATGTGCCAGTCCATGTGCCAGTCCATGTGCTATCTCATGTGCTATTTCATGTGTTATCTCATAATTAGTATTCTTTGACTTAGAACATACTAGCCATATTTAGCCGACTTCATTATAGTAGAAAAGAAATCCAAGAATTTGGTTTCTGGCTTCGTAATAATAAACAATAAAAGAGAAGATTCATGGGGTTAATGAGGAAGGGTCAGCTTAGAAAGTCTCTGGGATTCAATTTTGCCTTTCACTTTAGCCCTTCATTACTGAAATACTACTCTATACTAGATTTTCACAAGTCTTGGAAAAATATTTTAAAAAGAAAAAAAACACATACACTATAGAGAAAAATATATTTTAAATATTTTTAGCAAATAAAGTATCTGGTTATGAACTGGAGGTTTGTGAACAAGATTCCAGTACTGAATTTCTAGATAGTACCGCAGCCAGTTTTATTATTTAAAAAAAAATTACACTGTACTATTAATTACTAAAATTGCAAATGATGAATGGGGGGTTGCCATTGTATTTCATCTTTGTTAACTCCTACAAGAACAAGAAATGAAAAAAAAAAAACAGATTATGGGTCTCACTAAGAACAATTAGGTTGGTGAATGGATATGACTTAAAACATATTCAGAAATTTAATTAGTAAACAATCAAGAGAATATAAAATATTACAAACCCAAGTGAGAGTTAATTTTTGTTATTACTATTATTTTCTTGTTTTTTTGTTTTCTTTTACAACGGAATCGTTTTACTGTCGAACCGCAATACGACCCCATGTCTTATTTTTCTCTTCATTTTTACCTATCCGAAAAAAATCTAAAAGGAACCTGAAAGAAAATGTAGATGCGATTTTTTTATTCATTGTTTTTATTTCAAATGAATGCAAGTTCAGGCAACTTTGGTGTTATCTTAATAGTCGAAGTGAAGCCTTTTTGCTCAGCCTATCTGAACTATCAAAATTTCCTGTTCTCTCTCGCCTTCAAAGTGATAACCACTAAGTAACCAACAAACTAACCAACTCAAGCTGAGTCACATTTCTGAAATACATGAGTAGTACACCGATATACTCGTATACAAAAATTCTGGGCTTCATGAAGGCAACCATCATTGTATTCGTTAAGTTGACCATCTATTCGAAATCTGGATTAAAAAAGCATATTAACACCAATACAATTAAAAAAAAAAACGAAATCTAGATATATAGAGGATTAATACAAAAAGAAGATAAAAGAACAAATAATAATATACTAATAATAATAAAAAGCTGAAAAATAAAAAGATAATAAAGAATATGAAATATACATGAAAATGACAAGAATTGAATGGGGTAAAAAAAAAAAAAAAAAAGAGAACCAAAATAATAAAATAAATTAACAAAAATAATAATAAAAATCACTTGAACTAAGAAGACTTTATTCATCAAGAGAAGACCTCTCCTAGAACTGCAACCAAATAACAATTAAACATCAACAGCATAAGTTCACTTTTTTTTTATCAGACTTGAGAATCACCAGTAATTCCATTTCAACACCTTACTTCTTGCTAACTTGCTTCGGACTCACATCAACCTCCTTTGTAGCATCACTCGTAAACACCTGCTTCACATGTGTTCGCGCATGCTGTGCCAGGTTATCAGACCTTGAGAATGTCTTTCCACATTCTTTACACTCAAACGGCTTTTCACGAGTGTGCAGACTTCGGAAGTGACGCTTGAGGTGTTCCTGACGGCGGAACCGTCGACTGCAGTGCTGGCACACAAACATCTTGGACATGTCAGAAGTGTCAGATAGCGGCGTGGGCTTGCGGCCTCGCCTATAAACAACCACTGGCGTTTCGGGAGGTGTAATGGAGACAGGGGATTTGCACTGGGAGTGGTTATGGCCGGCATGATGGCATTCGTGGGTAGTTGAGCTAGATTTGTCGCTAACCTCAGCTTCTGGAGATGGTGGGTAGACGAGGTCTTTTGAGGCAACTCTTGGCTTATCAACCTTACTGCGCTTTGCCGGGTGTTCCAGAGCTTCTTCGCTTGCACGTTTTCTGGGCTGAGGAGATGGTGTGGGAGTAGGTACAGATACCATGGCATACTGAGTTGGAGAGACTACTGCGTAGTGCTCGGACTTATACGCTAGGGGAGAAACCGACTCTTCTGAAGGTTCACTCTTTGATTCCTGTGACAAGTATTCTTTCGGAGACACAGTGAAGGACTCATAGATGCTATCGTAGGAAATGGTGGGCTCGTCGTATGGTATTGCTGGAATTTCGTAAGGTGCTTCAACAGAAGTCACAAACGTGGTGTCCAGATCGGGAAGTGCCAGAGTTTTTGGATCGCAGAAGGAGGCTTGGGCGGAGGAGGAGGACATATCCGAAAAGTCAGATTGGAATGCCAAGTAGAGGTTAGCTTGGAGGTCATCAGTAGTCTGAAGGTCTGCATGGAGATCTGCCTGAAGATAAGAATTGTGCTGAGAAGACGAGAATATAGGTGCATCGTCCAGAGTTTGTGGTGGATAGTCGACATAGGTATCTTGCTCCAGCTGGTCCGTAGGGATAGCAAAGAGGGATTTGTCGGATAGAAGGTCGTTTGACAAGTCGTAGACGGCAGCCATTGTATGCAGAGAGCAATGCTAGTGATAATAAATAAAGTGATCAATGAATAAATAAAATGTTGAAAGATTCAAGTAAAAGGAAGGAAGTAAAGGAAAAGATGAAATTTGGGTGTCTAATTGTATAAAAGAGTGACTAGAATAGAAAAAGAAGAAGGTTAAAAAAGAACTGGAGTTAAAGAAAGACTGAAGAATACGAGATGAAGGTGAAAAACAGAGCTCAATGGTGTCGAAATGATAATGAGAAGGAAAGAAAAGAAGAAGAAAAAAGAAGGAAGAGAAGAGAAAAAAAAAGAGGAAGAATTAAGAAAGAGAAAATAAAAATAAAAAAACAGAAGAAGTGGAGAGACATATATATTTTTTATTTCATACTTGGAAGATAATAAAAATTATTGTATGTATATGTGTATATATTATTTCATGTTAAACAATATGATATTTCATGTTAATCTTTAGGTTATGTTTTTAGGTTATGATAATAAGTTGAGGTTATTATAATATTATTATATTACTATGATTTGATTATTTTATTGTTATTTAATTTTAGTTAATGTCTTTAACGTTTCTTTTTGTTTTCCTTCCATTTTCGTTTCTTTTTTGCATAATCGGCATTTCTTTTTTCTTTCTAAATAACCACCTCAACTTTCTTTTAACTTTACGCGCTTTCTCCATTTTCTTTCCCTAAAAGTTTTCTCTGCTACTCTCACCGCCACTACCACGACTAACTGCTACTTGTTCATTCACCTAGGATCACTTTGGATACCCACCAGCTGAAACCCTAGATAGGATGAACTTGCACCTTTGGAAATTACAGATGAGTATGGGTATAATTTTCTTTGTACTCTATTCATTAGATTTGGAATGCTAGATGACAGCCTAGCCTCTGTTAGATAGCGTAGCTTCAGTCGCTACGAGAATTCAATAAAAGAAAGAACAACAAGAACAACAAAAAAAGCCCTAAGACACACGAAAGGTGCGCGAGGACGCGTGATTTGACCTGACATTGGTTACCAGAATCTTGGTTTTGCGTTGATTTCGTGTTTAGGGCTGGGTCAAAACGTCAGATGGAAACGGGACTAATACGCAGCCCTTAACCTGATATATTGGACTTTACCCTGCCCCGTTGCGTATGCTGAGTAAGAAAACGGATTCTCTTAGTAACACCAAAGTCAGCAATGCCAAAGCTATTGTGCATTTTCAAGATACGATGACACATTATGTAGTAATGAGACTTCTTAGTAAAGATTACCTAAGCACAAAGTTGGTTTCTTTTCCTATTTAGGGCACGGCAGACATGTAATATTTTATTATACCAAATTAACCCATATTCTCCCATATTTTCCCATATTAGCCCATATTATACCATATTATACCATAATTTTATTTCATAATATTTTTATCATACTTTTATCATATTATACATACATGAGAAGAAAAAAAAAATCACACTTTCATCATCAGCTTGAATAACCCATCCAGTACTTCACAGTAGAACACGTTTTACAAACAAACGGCACACAAATAAATTAAGCTAGATTCTTTACAAGTAGGGCTTTAGGGCTGTTTACTGCTTAAATACAATCTTCAAGCGTTGGAACTGATCAAGTTAGATGATGGCTTAATTAATTGATTCGATATTCGGTATGACAACTAGTAGTGAAACATATAAATCCAAAATATCATGAAAGGCGGGCTGCATAGTTAACCTGCCAATGAAATTTGAATGCTGGGGGAGACGACCTTTTGAAGGGCCCATCTGAAATCCAGAGTTGGACATAATCAGTCAATCTGAATCAACTTCAGCCATCAACAGGAATAATCTAATAATATCAATAACCAAACGATTCTATGCAGCCAATAAACCAAGTGAAAAACACAAAAAAACAACCACCATGAAATTTTGAGTTCTCCGAATCTGCTAAAGAATTAGATTTTGAACATGTTGATATTATTGAAATTATTGAAATTATTGAAAATCTTAATTTATTTTATTGGATTATTTGACTAATAGTTATTTTGGTCTGCACTCGTGTTTTTGATCTCAAAGAAACCAGCATACAATCAAATCGAATCACAATTGGCATTGGCTTTTGCTTTAAAGGCGTTGACACTAACCACCGCGTCAAGGTCGTGTTGACTCGCGCTTGAAGAATTTGCTATTAGTTATTGCTGCGGATCAGAGCTTTTCAATCACGCATACAGAGATGACAAGAAATTGGATCAAGATATGCTTCATATCATAGCTAAATGTTTTATGACCTAGAGGTTATCTTGATCTTGGATTTTGAGTGATACTCGGAGAAAAGCTGTTATCAATTCTACAAGCAACCAAATATTGATTAGAAGTAGATGAAATTTTCATTTTCATTGACAAATATATTTGAGTATTTTCAAATTCAAATCCAAGATTCATGGTGGTACAGATTTTAGCTTTTTTCTCTGGCGTTGCACATTGATACAATCATACAGACTTTTAAGTATGTACAAGTATCTCAACTGCTTAGTTTATCTTGCTAGCCTCCAGCTTACCTGGCTCATGGTTCTAGATTGCCCTTCATTTCGTAAATTTTACAAGTGGTATTCGCTCACAAGAATCCCTGTCCACTTCTACTACTTATGGTGGTTTGTGTTCAGATAATAATAATGTCTCATGCCATGCTCGTTTTCTCGAGACTATTTTAGCAGTAAGGATTTAGAACCATAACTTTGTTTGGCTTTTATGTTGAATACGTGAATACGGTAAGTGGTTAACGAGGTGAATAACTGGTAAATGTAAACGCAAGTAACATGATAAATTGCCAACTAAGAATATAAAGTGAATATAAGGCGAAGTTGCAAAATTTTAACAATAATGAATACTAGATAAAAGAAAGAGAAGAAATACCGGTATGATCGTGAAAGTCAACATATCCAACATATCACCTCTGTAAACATATTAAACATAATCAATATAGTAAACTACACAAAATGGCCAACATCTTCAACATCTTTAACATAGGAAACTCCATGAGGGTTGATAAACTCGATAAAAACGATAATCAAGATGACGTAATAAATAATATCCAAAATGGGCTAGGTCAGCCCCACTGAGGTTGATAAGGTTCTATTGCTTAACTACTGCAACGCATAACGTCCAATTAGGTTTTTTTATTAATATTTTTTTTTCTCATAACTTCTCATATAAAAAATCAATAAACCAAAATTGAAAATAAAAAATAAAGTAAATAAAAAAAAACAGAAAAAGTGCTCACTGGAGGGTAACAAATGGGCCTAAAAGGAACTTAACTGGAAGTCACAAACTGAATTCAATGAAGACTCATAAGAAACCTAGAAGAGACGCA
Organism: Geotrichum klebahnii; assembly: GCA_030570935.1. NCBI lineage: Eukaryota > Fungi > Ascomycota > Dipodascomycetes > Dipodascales > Dipodascaceae > Geotrichum > Geotrichum klebahnii. The sequence continues at coordinate 16,975 of JAJLWW010000183.1, forward strand.
GCGTTTCTAGCATACAAGTCGTGGTGAAGAGTCTAGTTCCAGTACTAAGTGCATGTAAGTAAGCGGGTGATTGCTAAGCGCTGAGTAATATGACTCGTGTTAACTAGAAGAAAAAAAAATTGATTTTTTTTGATTTTGTGATTTTTTTTTTTTTTTTTTCTTTTCCAAATGATTCTGTGATCCACATTTATTTCCATTTTGTACTAGTTTAATATTATTTATGGACCTATTTCGTACCATTTTATACCACATTTGGACCAATTTTATACTAAATTTGAACCGATTTTATACCAAAATTTATACCAATTTTGGAATTACCATAATTCATGTTCATTTTTTATGCCGTCCACATTGTCCACTCGGTATTTCAACGCCCGGCACAAAAAGTATGGAAATGCACAAGAAAAAATTTAAAAATTCAAGAAAAACCACAGGAAAAGATACACAGAAATCTCAATAATCCACCAGCATAAAAAAGAATACGAAAAAAGAGCTGGATTATTGTGAGTTCCATGTATTGTCAAGTTTTTCTGGGTTGATCCTGTGCTGAAATGTTGTCAAATATATCAAATCTCAAGTCAACTCAACGCAATAGCACAATAAACTATCAGGTATTAAAGTCAATGATATAAAAAAAAGTACACAAGCCTAAAGGCTCCATTTCTTTAAACAAGCCGATACCGAACGAACCTCAGTCATCAGCTAAGGTCAGCACAGTCGCTTAGACTCCATAAATAGTGGATCAAAATGTCCCGTATCACAAATAGCACTCCAATTCAAGTCATCATCTCGTATTTTGGTTTGGCTAACCATGGAATTTCAATCTCAGTATGAATTCACAGATCTACATGGATGTTTGTGTATGTTTTTGACACATATCCGAACAGCCAATCTCTGAACTGTACAAGTTGCTTGGATATTCAACTGGAATTCTAATCTTATAGTGAAGGAAAATTTTCTCAAAATAAACTAAACAACTACCGATTTATTTTTACATCAAATGTATGTATTTTAATACTTGTAATTATAAAACACAAATTAATTGATTAAAGACTACACTCACACAAGTCCCATACGTCTTCATGTCAAATGGTCTCAACATGACCAGCAGAAGAAGCAGCCAGCAGAAGTAGAAACAGACGCGGCAGGAATGACAAGTACGAGTCGCAGTCACTGTCATGCTAATGTATACATCCACATACCCACAGTGATCCTTGATCTACAGCATATCTGGCCTTGATGTCAAATAGTGACAGGTATAACTATGGACAAAGGGCATGTCTGGATGGCAAGCCCTATAAATATAATAGTGATGCTATAGAGAGGGAGTTATGAAAATCAGGAGTAGTGAAAAACAACATGATTCTAAATAAAACTCATTTCAACCCTCTGTAAATTGGTCTGGGTAACTCATTATAGTAGACATATTCACTAAAATCCAAAAATCCTTGTAAAAAAACCAAACAACCCTGCAAAACCAACAAACCTAAGGCCCTTAACAAATTCAGTTAAGAGAAGAGTTAGCTATATGCGAATTTTTTTAAACAAAGTTAAATAGTGTGATTAGCGCATGACTTGGGAGTGGATCCTGAATTCTAGCGAATATGTGAGCATGTCATGTATGGTAACGGTAGCCCAAGTTTTTATAGAAAAAAAACAAAACGACAGAAATGGTAAAACCAAAAATATGTACCATAGTAAATAATGATAAAAGTAATAATATTGACATATAATAATAATAATAAGGAATTATAATAAAATTAATTTTTAAAAGTATCATCAAAAAGAATATATAATCTTTAGAATGTAATTTATTCGGATTTAAATTGAAATGTAGGTTAGGTTGGCTCTTATCTACTAACGCAGGTTAGAGTGAGCTAAGAAATGCTCTTTGTGTATCCATGTAAATATTTATTATCTTTCTAGGAACTATGGGAAGGAACCAGAATCCCGTAAATAAACCAAACCAGCTCTCCAAAATTCTCAAATCTGGTTTTGCACACATGTTGACTTGCACCTGTGTTGCAACAGATAAGACGCTAGGACCAGGAGAATGTCAAGATGCAAACAATACTCTCCTGTTGCTGCTGCTGGCCAATGGATAACATACTTGATTCTCAACTTGGTTATTGGGAAATGGTGCGATCGTAACTCTAAGGGGGAGTGAGGAGATGCTCGGCTCCAATAGCATTTATCATGCTTTTTCTTCTTTCAACACTCATATCAAACTATAAGGGCTAGGACAGTCTTGCAAAGACAGCCAAAACAGTTTGCATACAGAATTTATAGTTAGAGACTTAGTTTCATTACTTCAGAAGTATAGAATCTCCATGAAGTCTGCAGTCCTCTGGTGACCTCCTATGAAAGGATCTAGGAAGACATCTAGCACCACACTCATACACTTTCAACAATAAAAACATCAAGATTCAACTTATACAGTTAAACTATTTCATTAAGCAAAGTTAAAATCATTTATGAAAACTAGCGTCGACCTGCTTAGGGCACTCCTTGATTGTGAAATTAAGATTAGGCATGCCAGGAAGAGTGAACCAATAAAATCTATCACTTGGGGGAGAAAAACCAGTTCAAAGTGAAAATGCAAAGCAACATTCTTAGAATATTTAACTAGGCTTTAAAGCCCCTTCCAATACTGTCCGTCATTTTTTACAATGATCGAGTCGGGTACCAATAATATTTTTTTGTTAATTTGTATGGTAGATTACTTGATGAAACCAACAACGCTGCTAACTACTAAAGACAGTAACCATGTGTGTTCTAACTAGTTTCAACAAAGAGACCTGCCATGCTTCCTCTTGTCTTCCTAAGGTGGTACTTGACTTCTGTTAAGAAAATGTGGTGTAGTTTGTTCAACCATTAAACAAAGTATTTGTGCTTGAAAACAATCGAATGATGTTATGCAATATATAGATGCTATGTCAGATTCGAATTTTACAATAAGGCCTATCCATAAAATTTTACAAACATATAACTGGACACTAGAAGATGGTAATAATGATAGTAAAAACCCAGTTTTGAGCGTGGCAACCATTAGAAGAAATCCAAGTCGATCTTTTAAAAAGCATATGAACAATACTGTGCTCACGTTTCTACACCAATGAGTTCCTGCTGCTTATATTCGGTACCCGTACTTTCACTACGTCAGCTTTAAAACTATTACGTCTCGATACTACTGAAATTATTTCATAGTACAATCAAAGGGTATTTCTCTGGATAGTAAATATATTTTCATATCACCTTCCCGGACATTATTCATAAACAACTACTTAGCGGCACTGGCTGTATGATTTGAGGGGTCTAGGCATTAAAAACTTTAGGTATGTGGTGCAGGCCGGATTCTTTATCCGTAAGTTTTATGGTTTATTTACCGACATTCTGTAAATTAACTGAAACTTCCTCAACTAATAGATAGAATAGTAAAACCTTACTTTTCCTGCATAAGATATAAAGGGCCAGCTTCACTTTATATTTTACAAACTTTTTTCTATCGAATACGATCGTGAAATTGAATAAACTAGTTTAAGGGATTGGCGATTCTTGCTGACTGGATATAATAACACTTAATTTATTTTGAGACGCTTGCACCATGCAACTAAAGTTTCTTTCTTGATAGCTATTTATCTTTGGATAGCTAGATATAGTGCCGTCTGAATCCTTAAGTATTCAAAGTAATAAAAATAAGGCTGAAGTTATTTATTATTTATTAGCAGTACTTGTGGTCTAGGCTTGAAGAATCTCCGTATTGCTAAACTGATCACCTATTGATAAACCTGAAACTTATCTTAATACATTATTATCATAAAACTAGCAGAATTTACGAGCAATAGAAAGAAGGTTGAAGGCAAATTTGACGGCATCAGTGCGGGGGCATAGATTCAGACTTATAGCTTTTATGAAGATAGCATAAATTGAGATTAATGCTATTATTGCTATGTTCAACTAAATAGCAATACTTAGAATCACAATAATAAGAAGAAGAATAAACCCCTCTCTAATAAATAACTATGAAATATTGGTGGTCAGAAATCATGTCCTTATACAGATATAAATAATTTAAAGATAAAAAAAGATAAATTATATGGTAGGATAAATAGCTTCAGATACTGTATCACTAGATAGTAAGTTAAGAAGTTGAAAAATAGCGAAAAGTATTCTAAATCATTAGTTTTGTAATACTTTTAGGTTTGGCCTACAACAAACTGAGAATCTAATATTTCATACTAGTGATTCTCAGTACTCTTTCCTTCAACTGAGAAGCAAAATAAATGAAAATTACATATTTTAAGATAAAATTCTTGTAAATTGAGATAAACTAGACTTAAATATTAGCTATTCAAGTGTGTAACCAAATTTTAGTTTCGTCAAATTTTTAGTTTTGTGACGCTAAATATTTTGGGTATATAAACTTTTCTACTAATGAACTTAGCGGCTCCATAATAATGTTACAATTGAAAACGAAACTAATTGAAAAATAAATAAGGGTAATACAAATATTAAAGACGCTTCCTGTCATAATATTAGAAATTATTTACAGTTATGCTTGTTTTATACTGTTTCTACTCACATTTACTTTACTGTATTTATATTTATGCATATATCTCCCGTTACATGTGTGAATTGTATATAAATTTATCATGCGCATCTTTTCCAGCACTACATGGACCTGTGTCTAAGTACTGTTTCAATTATTATTAGCCATATCTTCAATTTAGAGATTTTTGTATTACTGAGCAAAATGCTTGCCTTGCAACAAGAGCAAAAGCTCCTAAGAATCTAATTTTGGCAAGTGAAATGATGAATTTAAGAGACATGAGTATTGGATATCACTATGAGTTTACCTAATAATCAATATGATATTTTTTCAGAAATCGGTAAGCCAAAATTAAAGCTACTTTGAAAGTCTTTGTAAATCAAGTTTATTTTGAACTTGATTCGTTTGGGAAAATCGTGCCGTGAATTGTCATAAACGCTTCAACTGAACTATTATCAACTCTAAGCCTTCGATCTTAAAATAAATTTGCACTTAAATATAAAATACACGTGAGGGAAAATTGCTTGGAGAAAGATATTAAATTGGCTAGTATTTTATAATTATAATCACATGTGGCTATGCTTAAAGAAGAGTAAATCTGGCTCTCTCAGACCAAGTAATCAGATATTTTTTGATCAAGTCGCTTCTGTGACTTAGTTACAAAAGCCTTTTATGAAGAGTGGCTGAAACTTTCAAGGTAACATATATGTTCGTGGTTAGTAAATCATTTTCTTTCAAATCTATTCCGGTGGTTATGTAGCTTTCCTGAAAATATTACATCCACAATTTGCATTGCTCAATGCCAATTCTAATGTCAATTTCCAAAGTATATTACGAGAATTCTCGTACCTTTTCAGTTATATATAATTCAAGATCAACCACTGTTATTTTAATTTTCATAATACCTCTAACGGGATGGTTATTTTAAATTTGCATATCAATTCATTTTCTGAATTGAGTGAGTCGACATAGATTTTTTTAATGAATATACCTTGATTTGATTTAATCTCACTAGGACCTCTTCTATGATTTCGCTAAGATACATAACTTTTGAACATGAACGATAGTTTACTTCAAGTTGTTTAAAATTACTTACTGGTGATTCAGTGATGACCTACAATACTTCTAGTCTCTTTCGAGCTGTATACTTGTAATGTTGAGAATAATAAACGTAAACATATCAATACCATGAATTACTATTTAAACCCTTAAATTAATATTATTTCAGTCCATACCACTATACGAGGCTTCTAAATCCCAAACCGTTAACCATTTGAATACAAAAACTTCTACCAAGTATCTTTCATATTTTTCTCATATTAATAAACCTTTGAGGTATAGAAGTTTTGAGTCTTATGATGGATTTCATCTGAATTAAGGTTGATACATAAATGAAGTCCCTGATTTGCATAAAAGTAGACAGGAGGTTTTGCCTCTAATATTTCAGTATTGAAAACAGGATACAAGTTATGTGAGTATTTTAAGATACTAGCATTATTATTATTATTTTTGTATTAACTTGTTCAGGGATTGCAGTAGAAATCCCGTAAATCATGCTGCATCAGAGCAGAAAGAAAAGAAAAATACTTGAATTTGTCTTGTGTCTTAGAATTTCCCATTTGCGATTACCAAATAAAAAATCTGTAATTAGACACATACAGAAATAGAAATATCAGCTTTCCCTTTATGTCAAGGTCCTCTATTAGTATTTATTACAGGTAAGCGATCTTAACGCATAATATTTTTCCTGATTAACATGATTGTGATCTTCTTCATGTCTATAGTATTAATTAATTCGACTGCTCATGACTTGGTTAGTTGCTGCTCTTTAGCCAACCACATAAAATCTCCCAACCACTGCTTGCTAAATTCCACTTCATTCTCCATTGGCCTACCAAGACTGCACACCCTTCTTCCGATAACTTTTCAGTAAACAAAAACCAGTGGGATGGATATATTTCGGAGAAGATTCGGTTGGTATAAAGTGCTTTTTCGTATTTTGAATCAACGGTTGTGACCACATCCGCAGTTAAATTCAGTTCAAGTTGTGAAATTTGAATCTTTGATCGAAGGGAAGAATCTCACATAAAAATGAATCTTGTATCAGGGAATTTCAGATTGATGGTCATATGCAATATCAGCCAATCACATGAGTTAGGCAGACTTTATATCTCAAGATGATAAACTTTTGAGTACAGATTGTTGAATTGAGCATAGCATAATGCTTGGCGGACTCAAATATCATGGTTCTACTAGTACCAAAGCACGCCAAACTACATAGGGAACATACCTGACTAAATTTTGCATTTTATCTACCCGCACCATAATTTCAAGTGATGTAGGCAATCTTTGGTTTGAAAATAAGTATCGATACACTGGGGGCAGATATCACATGTTGAGTACTTTACGAGAACGGATATTTGGGTCTACATGCTACCATCCGTTACTGCAGCCTAACTGAGAATCTTTTTCAAATTTATCTGGTTAGAAAGTCATATAATTATATCATGATAGTAACTAACGCAGAACGATGTCGTCATATCCATGTGCAAAGCGATGATATCCTAAATTTCCAATTAATGTTTTAGCAGTGGTAAGTTTAATAGCCACATTGCATTTTTACTTAAAAAAATATTGCAGAACTATCTAGTTAATCGATGCTCAAGTGTCTCTATACCAAGATAACGGTGGTTAGGCTGAAGCTAGCAATTGCGATCTGCAGAATGATTTCTAGTACCATGCTTCATAATAAATAAATAAAAGTCTTAAGAGCTTGGATAGTTCGTTAGAACACAAATATGATGAAGAGAAAAAATCAAGTTCCTAGCTGGATATTAAAAAATGACCCAGAATATAAAATTTTATTCTTTGTTCCAAGTATTTGTCTCAAAGCAAAATATTTATAATATAATCGTTTCTCCGATATCATATTAGATTATTTCAAAAATCCAGGAAAGATTCAGATTTTTGAACAGTTTAAAATATTTATCTTTGTGACCTCATTTTTACAAATCGTTTCTACAGATTGGAACTAGTATATTCTTTGTATGGTTTTGAATAACGCCTGTAAGACTTTCTTATACTTTAGTCGACAAAACATATAATCTGCCGCTTTTGCGATTCAGCCTGTAAGTAAATACGTTAAACCTAGCTCACTCTGATATGCACTTAGCGCTCTTTGTATAGGCTTGACAGTAAGTGTGTGGCATACTTGGTTAACCCAGTATCATTCTTGACCGTCTTTTCATTTAATTGAATGACTAAACAATGTGAAATACGACGCCATGGTGTAGAATTTACAACAAAGTATATTAGAACTCAATAATAGCAAGTAAGTGTGTTGTGAAATTTTGTGAAAGCTTGCTAGTTTGATCTTAGTCAATTCCAACAAACGAAGCCACGAGAGTCATCAGCCAGGTTGGTGCAAAGTACCAAAATTAGAATAATAGAAAAAACTCCCAGTCAGATATGATTTATTTTTAATTTTTACTGGGGATTTGAAAAATAATGAAATAGAATTTACTAGCTTTTTAATACTTGTATCGATTTGGGTTGTTCAGGTTCAATTGAATCTTAATCTAGATCAATTGAAATAATATACCTGAAACAAGTGCCTACCTCTGAAATGAAATACCTTAATATCGAAGCAAAACCGTTAAGAATTTTCGAAATTCCGTTCAATACTACGCAAGTGACATCTGTTAATGAAATAAAGTCAAGTATTAATATTCATTATAAATTTTTTGATATAACTCTAATTAATAGAGATCAAACTTCTTGTATGGAACCAAATAATATACCGTATAACTTAACAAGGGGAATAAAATTGATGTAAAAATATTCCATTAATTCCTGGTTAACAAAGAAGACTTGAATATCTCATTTATTCTCTTTCATTGTTTGGGCCCGTATTTCTAATTGAATAGAAATACCGGATACAAGTTAATTATAAAATAACAAAAATTTAAAGTGAAGAATATCGGTATTTCACAAGAGCGTGGAGTTGCTAATATTCAATGCGGACACTTAGAATTGAGACAAACAAAAGTTTCAGCTATGATTTACGGTAAGTTTATTTAAGTAATCTCCTTAACTTTGATAAAATAATTGCATGAGACATGATACTTTAGACTTTCCGTTTCCTATATTAGTTTGCTTAATTGCCCAAAATACCTGGGCATAAAGTTATCAATTGTTATGATCTAAATATAAACTTGCAATAGTCAGCCATCATTATGTGTAATGTCGATATCTTGAAAATAAAAAGTATAATAATAATGAAGCCAGAGAACTGCAAAGCTACAGAATAAAAAGCGCTTTTTATTACACGGTTAATGCTACTGTATTTAAAGCTATTTTGTGACTACTGTAGACCTAATAAGTTAAATCTTTAACCATGCAATTCAATTACGCCTTAAATTAGTGTTCGGTCACAAACATCATCATTTTTATCTTTATAAACCAAATCAACAAAGTATCCTCAATAGATTGAGGCCATAAAACTCCATACTATACCAGTTATATTACATATCGTGAAAAGAACAAAAGAACAACAAATACATAGACAAAAACAAATGCAAATAAAATAATTAGAAAAATTCATCATGTATAAAATGAAATTCATCATACCAAAGCAACCAAGTCTATAATCTATAACCTTGCCCAATGCCACTAATACCACCACCATTTCCATGTGTAGAGCATCCTTCACACTTACAATCGTCGCCACATTGACACTGGCCAGGCAATACACAACTAGGAGCATATACCACATCCAGAAACCCATCGCTGCCATCCATACTTCCGTCACTATTGGGATTACTTCCACCATTGTATTTTGATAAAAAGTCAAAATCACCAAATGAAGGAATAGACGGCGGTTGCTGGTGAGATGGGTACGTCGATGTGGGTACAAACTGGCCGTTACCAGTGAGTCCAGTGATGACGTCTACATTCATACCCTGGTGTTGCATATGTCCGTTGCTCAAACCTAGGCCAGAGCCATCATCCACGAGACCTCCTACGCCCGCAATCGTGGGATAGTAGTCTTCAGGTGAAGCTCCAATCGGTGAAGAAGTTGTTGTTTGCACATTGCTCGGTGGTAGAGATGAGTGTTGATATTGATCCATAACACTGCCAAAGTCAAAAGCAGTGAGCTCTAGACCATCAAAACACATGGGAGCAATAATTAGGGGAGCAGCATGCTTTCTCGAATCGTCGGGAGGTGTTGATTCAAAACCAATATTTGGGTTTGACTTGCTGCAGCATCCTTTTGGCACTGACTCGAAACCAACGTTTGGATTTGACTTACTGCAACATCCTTTTGGCGCTGATTCATAACTGGCAGTAGTATTTGATTTACTGCAACAACTTTCCATAGCAGATGCTGAATTGGACTCTGCTGTTGATTTACTGCAACAACTCTTTGGTGTTGGTGTGAAACTGTTCTCTGTTTGCTCTCTAGCAGGATTATTGTGAGAGCCTTTTGACACAGGACTATTTTTAGTATTATTAGGACTTCCAGTAGAGTCTAGCACTTCGCCAGTCAGTCTGTTGCGTCTTTCTTTTCGATAAAGTCCATTTCCAACGGGAACAAAAACCTCTTCTACCTCTATCTCCACTGGAGCTTCTTTCTCCACTTCTAAATCTTCTTCTTTTTCTTCTTTGATCTTCTTCTGACGTTTAAGCTTTAATCTCACTCGTTTCATTTTGCGTTCCTTACGGTCCACACACACATCACAATCTGTGCAGTTACAGCTACCTGGCCCGCAGCAGCATCTTGGGTTCTCGCTCACAAAGCTAACTTTTGGTGGGAAAGTTGGTACTGATGTTAATGATGGTCTGCGTTCAGAAACAACTCTGACTACACCATCTCGTGTGTCTACCACTTTTTTGGAATGCTGGCCCTCTATCTTTATGACCTCAAACTGTCTATTTACTGCCGCTGTCGCTGACATTGTTGGGGTATCGACGGTAGATACATCGTCACAGTCGCAAGATGTTTGCGCCGTGCTGGTAGCGGGGGGAGTGTCAGGCATAATGGCAATACGTTTAGTCTCACTTGCCAGTGGTCTGCCGCGTTTTCTCACCTGGAGTAACGGTCTATCGCAGTGGTTACATGTTGATGATCTATGCCCTCGAATACATGCGAGGCTGAAACGTTAGCATAATCGTCGTATGACAGGTTGCATTATAAAATTACTTACCATGCATATTTTTCGCCTTCAAATACAATCATGAATATTCTATGTAAGCTATTGCTAGGGGTTGTGGGTGGTTCATTTAGGTCTCCATACTCTTACTTGAGTGAGTGAAGTGGGATGGTTCGGAAGGTTTACCTGCTCAACTTGGAACCCACTACCAGTGCTGTTTGAGGGCAAGAAAAAAAAATTTATGCTAGTGTAGGCAAGTACATGCCGGGGCATTCCAGCAGGGTAACAAAATAAATTGGGCTAGGGTAATCTAAATATATGCTAAAATAAAATTCAATTTTTTGTTCTGGAGCCATGAGAGGCAGGTTTTTGGCTTGATTCGGGTTGATTTGAGTTGAATTGAGCTGATTTTAATCAATTTTAGTAGGTTTGTTGAAATTGGTCAAGCTAGGCTTCGTATTACAAACAGCGACAGATTTGGCGATTAGGGCAGAATGGTGCCTTCCTTTAAATTGTAAATTTCAGCTTGAAGGCTGTTTGGAATGAAATCCTCTGGGTGGTTTTTCTCAAAGCCCTTCATTGTATATCCAGAACGGCTCATCCTAACATAATAAATCACGTAGACCAGACGACCAAAACTTAGCACACTCTGACAACAGCATTTCTATGATATCGCCAGTCAAACCTTGCGTAATATCATCCCCACCGTTCACGATCTCCTTCGTGGCTTTAGCGTGTCCGATTCCCGGGATCCGTTCAGTGAGTAATTGCATCACGTGACCTTACTCAACAAATCTTCCATACTTTGCTACCTCTACATTTCCCTCACCTCGGATTTTCCATTGCCATATTTTTTCTTCCTTTCCTCCTTCTGTTTCCCTTTCACCATCCGCTATTAACAATCATCATGTCTCTGCCCCGGATACTCACCTCTCGGGCTTATTGTAAGTGTATTCAATATTCAGACATACTCAGGTTCGTTTGTTAACTCTCATTAGACTCACGAATCACATCTTTGGGTTTGGCCACTCGCTCGCCGTCTCGACAACTGAAACGAGCATTGCTTCCCTCGCAAAGTTGGTCTCGAGTCGGTTTGAGCCAACAAAGCGTTGCTTTCACCCAAACACGATTCAATTCTTCCAGCAAGCCCACTGAAACAAAGCCAGCCGAGACTCCTGTGCCTGTAGACCCCAAGCTCACTATTTGGGAAAAGGTCAAGCATGAGCTCCAGCACTACTGGGATGGTACCAAACTACTAGGATATGAAATCAAGGTTTCTACCAAACTCGTAGCCAAGATGGCCTCGGGGTACGAACTTACTCGTCGTGAAGACAGACAGCTGCAACGTACAATTACCGATATTATTCGTCTTGTTCCGTTTTCAATGTTTGTGATTGTTCCTTTTGCTGAGCTCCTCCTGCCTGTGGCACTGAAGCTATTCCCCAACATGTTGCCATCTACATACGAGTCTGGTAAGGACAAAGAAGCCAAGACTAAGAAATTGCGAAAGACCCGGACCAACGTCTCACAGTTTTTGCGCAAAACCGTTACTGAGAGTGGCATGAAATTTCCTGTGACAACAACACCTGAACAAAAAGAGAAGTTTGCCTTGTTTTTCAAGCAGGTTCGTAATTCTGGTGAGGCTCCATCGCGTGATCTAGTCCTTGAAGTTGCTCGATTGTTTAAGGATGACTTGGTGTTAGACAATTTGTCTCGCCCTCAACTTGTTGCTATGGCCAAATACATGAACCAACAACCATTTGGCACCAACTTGATTCTCCGATACCGCATTCGTCACCGTATGCGACAGCTCAAGAGAGACGATCGTGCTATTGATTACGAAGGTGTCGAATCCCTTTCAGTACCCGAACTCCAAACAGCCTGCGCTTCTCGAGGTATTCGAAGCTATAACGTTTCCCCTGCCACTCTGCGTGACAATCTCCGTAATTGGCTCGATCTGCGATTATACCAGAAGGTGCCTTCAACGTTGCTGGTCTTGAGTTCTGCGTATTCTTATGGCGTCACAGCCGAAGGCGAAGACTCTCATTATTATGCTCTACAGTCTGTGCTGAGCGCACTTCCTGAGGAATTGTACCACGAGGCTGAGCTTGATATTTCTTCTGAAGATGCTACCAACAAGCAGCGTCTTGAGGTAGTTAAGGAACAACAGGAGCTTATCCGTGATGAGAACGCCCAGGACGAAGAGAGTGGCCATATCATCAAGGTCCGTGACAATTTGTCATTGGATGATGAGCCAGTCAAGCCAGCTGCTACTCCCGAGGCCACCGAGCAGCCAAAGGAGCAGGCACAGGAGGAGAAGCCTGTTGCTGAGGCCAGTCAGCCTACTAAGACTGAGGAGCCTACCAAGCCCGAACAAAAATAGTGTGTATATGTATTATATTGTACCTAGAAATAGAAGAAAAATGTATGTGTGACAAATTTTTAGGTTTTCTTATCTGTTTATACATTTACAATGCCTGTTTATAGTAGGCCAGCCCTTCTGCTGCTATCTACATTGCTTGATCTGATTTATCTGATCTGATATGAGTAAACGACATTTGTAGAAAAATTGATTGGACAAAGTCACATGATTTAGTTGTCCTGCCAACCACAAGGAAGCCACACCGGGTAACGAAAATGAGCAGGGTTCTCGATTGGGAATTCAAACGGCCAAAAACAGCGTGGCGTATTCACAAAAGCGTGCTGATATTATGTAATTCGACTGGGCGCACTGTTTTTAGAGTCTGATTTAGACTGCGAAATAAACAATTTTTGTGATCGAGACCTAAATACGTGAATATATATCTCCATCTTATATGTTTGTTAGATTTATACCAAGACTTTCAGAATACCAAATTATCCAAATACCAAGAAATTGAAAATGCTGAAAAAAATCATCAAAGTAATTAAATTAGGTAAAAGGCAACCACTAAATGCTGCTGCTGCTTCTTTTTGCTACTATATCGCTACTATTATGCCAAAATACTGCCTGTAAAAAAATTAGTATAAATAAGATGTAAGTCCTCCTTTTTCTCTTCTTCTTTTACTTATCTCGTATCTCTTCTCGTTTTAGTTTTCTTTGCCGTGCTATTACCTTGGACTGCTCCTTCTGCTGTTGTCGTTAGTGTACTCACTCTACAAGCAAAACCACCCTTAAACCCCTATTTACACAAACACCCTACCTCTACGTTTTACAGTCCATAATGTTGCCTGCCGGAGTTATTCTTGTATTCGTTATCCTTGGTCTTGTTGGTCTCGGTCTTGTCGCTCTGTGGATTAGAAGCCGTATCATCAACAGAAGAAAGGCTACTCTCGACTACTAAGTCGGCCATCATTCACTAAGAATTAATCAATAATCGCCAATATCTCATTCATATGGTTCAACAATGAAAACTCTTTTTAAATGCGCTTATATCGAACGACTTACTTTGTTCTGCTTTATTTTGACTCTATGTTTCTTCCAACCGACTTATAATTTAGACTTGGGAAAAATCATGAGAGCTTAGCTTATTGATTAACTCTTGGTTACACTTTATATTGTTTTTTGTATTTGTTTTGTTTATACTATAGTTTTGTTTGATTAATATAACTTTTGTGTTTATTTAAATATCTGGTATGCTTTTGTTTGTAACACACAAACTTATTCATTCTGGAAGGTTAGAATATTATAATATTCGTAGAAATCAAAACTAAAGAATGAAATGAAGAATCATAGACTAAGTCAACAAAAAATGTTAGAAATAAAGCCGAGAAACAGTCCGAAAATGAAGGTAAGTGAAAATGAAAGATTTGTATCCGATGAGGAGTACGGCGGATAAAGAATTGAGGGAGCGGTAAAGACGTTGAAACTTAATTGACAACAAATTGGAACTTTGTTTTCGTTTACATTTTACATTTTTAATCAAATTTTCTGGCCATTTATTTAATACATATTTATATATTCAACAAATCTGTCGTAATTTGCCATTAAATCGAATCTAGTTGCTTTTAAAGGTTTTTTTTTTTTTTTTTCAGCCTGATTCTTCAGTTATTTTGAATTTGAATTTGGAACTAAGTTATATGTGAGTTCCTCTGCCCATTATAAGCACTTGATTTTTAACCAACTTATTAAAATATTTATTTATTCATTTGAATTTACAGTAATACCATCTCACGAAGCAATACTTTGCAGAAAGGCTACTCTTCATCTAAGTTTTAATTCCACTAACACAGACCTTTACAGTGATTTGCCATCATTCTATTACATAATCAACATTTTATTATTATTCATTACTCATCATGACAAATCATTACTAAGCACGCTTTATTTTGTCTCTATCGTCACCTCCATCCCTCATTCTAGGCTCTTGCTCTCTCAGACTCTCTCTGCGTGCGACCTTTCCATACTGCCATGTACTCCCTCTCCGACGCCGAAGATTCAGACGACGATGACAGCAGTTTGGTGTACAACTCCACGCCGCAGCTACCGAAAATTGGCACTCCATTGCTCCCTCCTCATATGGTATGAAGCTTGCTCTTTTCCAATATCTGAAATCTAACTTGAACAATAGAGGAAACTGAGGCATTTCGTGGGACTTTTGGCAAGAAACTTGAATGCTGAATTAGAACCAATAGGGTTTCATCATGAATCCAGTAGTGTTCATAAAGAACATCCTGCAGATGAACTGTCGGTACCTTCTACGGCACCATCGACCAGAGCAAGGTCTCATTCATACCACCGAGACCTAGCCCAGAACTTTGATTCTGCGTTAGACTTGGAACAATCACTTCAAGATCTGAATTCCAAACGACTTCTTAATTCGTTCTTTACGATCACCACGGCTTGCCAGGAACCTCCTGTATATGTTAGTGAGATCGCCCACGATGTGGCCAATCCCCAGTTCAAAAAGCTTGATCTTTCTTCTTTAGGTTTAAAATCAGGTCGCAACGAAAACAAATTTGTACTTACCGTCTGGGCCAAGTCAGCTACGGACTCATCATATAATCGCATCATTTGTGAATACGTCAACCTACCTGACCTCCAATTCATAGGCCGCTCACGGTACCCCATTTACTCCAATTTCCCCCAAAATTCTCTCATTCTCAACTTAATTGATGGGTACTATCTACTTCCTCATACCTTTTCTGTCACTGCTCCGTATTCAGATCCCACTAATACTCCATCTGATACACTCTACATGGGATTGTATTCTCACACCAAAAACTTAAGCACATCAGAAAGCTTCTACGACTCTGCACCCCAGTATACAAGCTCTTTTAACTCAATTATGAAGCTCAGTAACTTGCAGGCATGCATCGTTGATGCTGAAAACACAAAAAATGATGCTGCTACTCATATCTCAGCATTACTTAATAAAAAGCCAGTCCTGTTCGCACTACGCAAACAACGCCAGCAGCAACAACACAAATTACTACTAACAAAGCAACGACTCGCTGAAGAGCAATCTCGCATTGCTGCCCTGACTTTCAAAGTTCAGCAAACTAAAGCAGCAATGCAAGCCCGGAAAGACTACATTACAAGGCAACTAGCAAAGCAGCGTGTGGCAAGACGTGAGTCTGCAGCCATGGAGTCCTCAATTTCAACTGACAAGATTGTGATATCTGACGATCGTGTTCAAGCGCAACTTCAACGGGCACGTATTGTTAACGATCTTAACGTGATTTTTCCAATCAATCCTATTCCAAGCCTGTCGTTTAAATTTACAATCTGTGGAGTCCCGCTGCCTGATTACTCTAACCAGCAACCATCTGGTCCACAAATTAGCCGATCTATCGTCAAGGACTTTGGCGTAAGCGAAGACGATCTCATTGCAGCATCTTACGGCTTTGCAGCCCAACTTCTCACACTTTTATCATACTATCTCGGGGTTCCTCTACGGTACCCTGTTCAACCATATGGCAGCCAGTCGTTCATAATAGACCCAATCAGTGCCATTCAAGGTTCCCGTACATTTCCACTTTGGACACGAGGATCTCTTTATTTTCGGTTTCAATATGCATCATTTTTATTTAACAAAAACATTGAACAACTAATGTGTTCACAAGCAATGGGTGTTGCCGACTTGAAACCGACGTTGGCAAATTTGAAAAACTTGCTTTTAGTGTTGTCTACAGAGACTCGTAAAGAGATAGTCTGAAAAATAATAATAATAATAATAGTTATTTGTTATTGTTTTTATTCTTATGCTTTACTTAATTTTATAATGATTGAAAATGAAGAAGAAACAAAAAACCATTAATATTATAATAAGCAGTGCATGTACAGTAATTTACACTATATTCTTATGTCTCAATACATTTTTTTACATATCAATGGAAGACAGTAACCGCTTCATTAGTATGCTCTAATAAAGTTAAAGTCCTGAAAATAAAACATAAATATATGAATTTACTTATAACATATTACTCTCAGATCTCCTATCTTTCTATATTTATAAATTCAACATTAAATTTCAAAGTTAACTGTGATCTTGATTTATTGCCTAGAGAGCTGTTACTTTTTTTACTTCAAGTGAAAGACTAGACCTCGAAATATGACAAACAATAAACTACACATCCTAGTATGATACTGGAATTTAATTTTCCTTCATTGTGAATACCTGGATTCTCAGATTTAGACTTCTATGCATATTTATTTGGCAGTCTATGCTGTAAAAATAGACAATTTTTAGTTTAAAACTCATGGAAAGGTTAGAGTTGATAATTCTTTTATTAAACAATAAGGTTTTCACTGCAGTAAGTAAACAACGTAATGAGAGACTGATCGACTCTCTTCTTTTCTAGTTTTTTGACTTATTAAACCTATTTATTCCCTGTTAATGAATGAATGAATGAATATATTTTTTGCCAGTTCAATCAGGCAGCTAAGTAAAGTATAAAGATATAATAGAAATAACAAAATAACATAAAATAAAAATAAACGATTACCAAGCACCTTCGAGAATTTCGTATTATTATCAGATCGTAGTTTTTCACTACCATAGCCGTGTCGCATGAATTAAAGCTTTCGATTAAT
>JAJLWW010000184.1:8097-34469 GCA_030570935.1 Geotrichum klebahnii
AAAAAAAAAAAAAGAAAAAAAAAAAGACCTGAGATGCCATAACATGCCATATACGTAACACAGAGCCATAATATTGCGCCTACTGCATCACTAGTACGCATTAAAACCAAGGAAGTAACGGAGATTCCCTTAGTAGTAAATTTCAAATTATTTTCGTGATTCTTAGAACTAATTCTTTCAGCCCATTGCATTGACGGCCTAAACTTGTATCCTATAAATTATATAATAGCGAATAATTATAATAATAATAATGTAATACTATAGAACATCAGGTCCAAAACTTATCCTGGCTTGAATTCCTGATTAAGAAAAGTCGAGTAGATTTATACCCAGGCTTTGCCGTCACTCGCCGTCTTCATCCACTCAAGTACTCAAGTACCTCATACCATGGAACAACCGCTTCCAGGTGATGCCAAAATATAATAATACCAGCTTCATCTTTGACAAGCGTCAAAATCCGAATTCTTTGTACCAATTCCGGGTCATGTTCGTAGTGAATTAGGCGCGAAACATCATATATACTTACGCGCACACTTGAAGAATGGAATACCAACCAGAAACAATGCACTTCTAACTGGTTACAACTCACACGGAAATGCTCTACCATTTAGTCTTAGGCCGATGTATTCGAATAGGAGACCTAAACATTGCCAAATAATAATGAAAAAAATCATGATAAGTATGATATTGGGCATATGAGAAATAATAATAATAATAATAATAATAATAATAATAATAATAATAATAATAATAATAATAATAATAATAATAATAATAATAATAATAATAATAATAATAATAATAATAATAATAATAATACGTCTGTTTTCGTCATCCATACCAGCAATATTGCTAAAATATGCTTAACTATTTGCATCTACCTTCCAAAGGACCAAATGTCAACGGCTGTTATTATGCCGGTTAAGCAGTGCATGTAAGGACAGCGGATGATGCACGGAATAGAAGCCCTTCAGACTGTTTTCAAGCCTTTTCCTTATGCCACTCCGATGGTGGTGGTCCAAAACAATCTCTCCTAGTACCATATAGGTAAACAAACCGACAATGTGCCTTTTTTTTATGACCCTGTTTTGTTATTATTATGATTATTAATTTTCTGTACTTGCACATCAAATAGTAACAAGCCATGTAAAAGCTGTGCCTTTTTAACGCGCATTTAAATAGTTAAAATTGGTTAGTTCTGGTGACCAGTGGAATAGCTAATTGTTCCGCGCGATCCATATATTGAAGCTTACTCTTTAAATGAGCTAACTCAGTTCCATACAGATTGTAAAACATTATGCTATTTGAAAATGGTTTCATTAAGTGCAATTCAATTTATTTTTTTTAGATCTGAGAATTCAAAGTAATATTTTTGATAGGTTAATTGACAAGCTAACTCCAATTCTTTCGCAAAATTCTTCGAAAAAACTTTTTCATCTTTTTCAAAGGATATCTATAACCTTCACTTTCAGAATCTTCATATAACCCATTAGTGCTGCTAAGTTTACACAGACGTATAACCTATTAGATAGGGACAGGTACAGCCAGATAACATTCCATGATATTGGAGCTAAAGAGAGAAATGAGATCAACACATACAACTATTCTAAAAATTTGATTTTTATTAAATTTATCAATTATTAACTTTATTTTTAGCAAATCTTGACAGTCTTTTGTATTAAATGTATGTTAGCTCATAATTTGAACAAAATTATTAATATCTAAGGCCAAGTCTTATTATCACCTCGGCTCAATAGGCCCAAATAAACCAAAATATCGACGAAAAAAAATTTCACCAGAGTCTACAATGTATCCGAGCCAGAGGTTACAGTAAATCCATGTGCGTGTCGGAGCAAGTCAATGATGCTTGAACTTCATGAAGCCATTAACTGGTCTCGTTACCTATCCTATTAAACAATTGACCAAATTCAATATAAAAATGTAGGCCGTTTTGAGATATTTTGTATATCTTCGAGGGTTACATCATCTACAGCCTGCATTTCATGCGAATAACTAACTGATTGAACGAACAAGGAGAACAATTATTTAACTAGTATAAAGATGAACTAGTCCATGAGTGAAGTTGCCAGAGTAGAGTAATCTGGGCAAAGTCAATTGAAGCTTTATTTTATTTCTTTATTTGATTTTAGTTGAGGACAAAACAACGACCAACTAGTTCAAGTGATCTTGACTTAGATTCACCTGAATCATTCATGTTGAAGATACTAGGCCCAAATATATTTGTTTAAGATATATAATGCACCGAGCTTGTTCAATATCTCTACCGAAGTTTTCATGGCGCCCTCATGAACCTTATTCTACTTATAAACTGCACAGAGTCTTTGATACCATATGCTCCAGTTCGTTTGACTTGTCTCTCCCTGTTATTCACACTAGGTTTCATATTCGTATGTTGACACTAATTTTGATATCATAAGACTTGCCCAGTAAGGCGTTTGATTCAGCATAAAAGTGATTATATCTTGATTTTATTTGTTTTGTTTGAATGCCAGCAATTGCAATTATTCAAACTAGTTTTCATTTATTAGTAATTTAATAGATAATTATAAAAAATGAGTTATTGAAAATTATAATAAAAGAGAAGTAAGCAAATATAGTTGTTCTCCTTCATGAGAAAATTTAGACCGCTCAGCTGCTTGAAATCAGACCCAAACAATACGACAAATATTGAAAAATGTAATTGACATAAAAAATATTTCGATGAAAGTAAAGAAGATATTCATGATATGATAAAAAATTTTCTTGGTTGCTTCCAATTAAAAGTTTATTTCTGCTATTCATGTTGATAGCCCGCCTATGCCTTAAAAGTTTTCGCCCAAAATGTTGATACAGATCCCACAACTTTCCTAAATTTCATGAGTTTTTGTTGTAGATGAAATTTATGCAAAAAATATTTTTGAATATGTAGGTTGCCTTTTCTTCTAATCTATTCTTATTTTTAATAAAACGAAGAACGTTTAAAGCTTCTATATGTATTTTATTAATACACAAATAAGTCAATTGACTGATTCTTCTGTAGTTAAATTAGGTATGTTTTTCGTTTCATTCAAAACCAGTTTCAATCATTTGCTGGCATATGAATAAAAGTGCCACCTTTGGTTTCCGCAGGTGTGTCAAAATGATTTCAAAGTCATTATAGAGTTTTTACTTAGCAAAAAAAGATTTTAAAGGCGGGGAGATGTTTTACAAAGACTATTTACGTTTTGAATTTATCTGAAGGAGGGGGTTCTTAAGTAGATCTTACATTCTATACCAATGTCAATCAAATGTTTAGAATTTAACAAAAGTGAAAATATAAGATAAAGAAAACAATCCAAGACCCTGTATGACGTGTTCTCGAATACAACCATATTTAAAGGCATTGCTTGCTCGATTTTTGATGTTATTCTGAGGGTGTAAATGTACACTTTAGTGATCAAAAGACCAATAACAAGTTGAAGTGTTGCATATGAATTGTGTAGGACAATAGGAATCAAATAATATACTGCAATTTATAGGTTATTTACAATGTTCTGGAGCTTAAGTATCCATGGAAGGCGCTGATTTATCTAACACGGATTTGAAATAGAATGAGGTGATGCACAATAAAAAAATAGAGGTCAGACGTCATTTCAAAATTTCTTTCATTAAGCTCAACTACAGAAAAAGAATTATATGAAACCAAACTCAATAGCCCTCAATTTTGTTACCCAAACGAGTTGGTATTGCTACCATACTATTTTATAATTTATCAGAAATCCTACGGAATATTGGAATATTGGAATATTGGTCCGTAAATAGGCAAACACAAAAACAGCCATGTAGATCCATATGCAGCAACACAACAATTCTTTCAATTGATAATTCCAACATTTATTAAAACTTGTTCTAGCTTTGAATTAATATTATCTCTTTATATAAAAAAAATACAAAGGTCGAAGTTCACAAGTTAGTCTTCTTAAAGAATGTTAATGTTTCTTTTGATTATTCTTATATCAAAGAATGAAAAAGAAACATTGTACTGCAGTAGTTTGAACTAATTTTGGACTCAGAGGAGGTCATCTATCATTGTTAGCCACTAATAGAGAGTAGATAGAAAGGTAATAAACTGCATATAGAAGAGTAACTGAAGGACAAAGAAATGACAATACTGAAGTGAAATATACAAAAATGATTGAACAAATCACTTTTAAGAGGCAAAAAAATTGTTTTTCATCAATGATCCATATTTTCGTTGCTCGAGAATCAAAACCTTTAGGCGACCTTGCCAATTACATTTAAAATTTTGTTAGAGCAGTACTGTGTATTCCTTTTTATTCTCATTTTCTATATACTCTAGCTAATTCCTGGCAGAGAATTCTAAAAAACGCTCAATTGAAACTAATTCCTAATAAAAAGGTTGCTATACAAGGTCAATTATAGTTACCTCTCAAAATACAAGGAATAGAAGCTAATTGTGAAAATCCTATCTGCTATAATTATATTTTAAAGGATTATTCCACGCTCAAGTAATTCAAGGTAGAACACAGTTCTGAAAATTTAACTAGCCCTATAGAATGACCTTAGCAGAAATACATGCAATGCATAATGTAGCTTCGTAGAGTCAAAAACCAAGTCAAAAAATAGTTTTAATTTCACATAATGCAAAGAAATGCCAAAGGTAACGAGAATTCAACTAAATGGTTCATTATAAATATATTCGTGACGTGTGACTGAGGCCATAAAGACCTCGGTAGACTCAATACTTCTTAAAAACCAATCAAGGTAAGGATAACCAAGGCTGCTAAAATATGAATAGTGCGACATGACCCTTTTATTCTAAAAATATATAAAAAAACATCACTCTTCTCTAACTGTACACTTTAGGGCAGTTAACAGAATAATTCTCATTTACACGACTTTCAAAACCAGATTACCTTATAGTAGGATTTAGGATCATTCCAGACCATAATTCGGCAAGAACTACCAAAAATTGACAAAATTAAGAACATGAAAACCAGAAAGCAGAATATAATCAGCTCTCTCGATATTATTGTTTCCTCTCAATTGCTACTAAGCTCATTTATATATTGGAGAAATATTGTTCAACATTGGTAACAAAAATTAGTAGTGATAGCTCATTAGAATTCATTCTTTTGAAGAAATTTCTGATATATTATCTGAAATCTACTGACCTTAACGTTGATACCAATTTTCTTGTACTTCAGGGTGTTAAGAAGCAGCAGCATACTCACTACTAGTAGCAAGCGTTACACTTCCAGCAACAAATGTATATTATAGCGGTGACTGTAATTACTCTTGGAAATCAGCGTCGATCTCTGAAGTATTTTGCTAGAAAATTTGAGCCATACAATTGAAAATACTTTAGACGACTCCTGGCTTTAAGGAAGAACATTGGATGTGATTATTCTTCTGAGCAGGAACAGAAAGTAGATTGGAAGTACCAGTGAGAATTTCAATCTTTAAGAAGTAAACTAACAACTTATAGGTCTCCATATACTAAATCAGTCTGATACTGTTAATGGCTTGAGTAAAAATGATCGAACGGAAAGTGATATTGATAACTATAAGTAATGCCAAACAAGTTTTACTTACTCTTTCTTCAGCTAGTGCAAGTTGGAGCTGGAATTTCCTTTTATCAATTTATCACACCTTGGAGATCCATCCACGGAATTAGAGTCAAGTAAAAAGATAGAAAGTAAATTGTATAAATACACAAATAAATGACGGGTATAGCACAAAAACAACTTCATACTATCTGGAATAAAGTACTAAATATTATGGAATAGTGTATCAAAGCAACATGATGTCTCTTCATTATTTTATATCAAAATTATGTAAAGTAAGGAAATTCATCCAAAACCCCCAAAGCCCCTTAACGGTTAATAAAGTCGATACTATGACTGCCCAATAGTTAGTCATGCAAAAATATAAAGACATGAAGTTATCCGTGGTGACAAATTTTTTTAATTTAAAAATGTAAATAAAGAAAATCGCAAAATTATTGTAAGAAAAGAGAGAAAATAATACGAAGAGACTTGAATTTTGCTATCTAGAAAATTTCGTAACTCAAAGTTTTAATTTATGAGTTAGTAAAGAGAATAAATGGATTGAACCAGTACTTCTTAAAACACTCTTGAAGTGCCATGATCTGATTGCCAGTAGGGGTAGTTACGGGAAACATCTTGAATCAAAGCTTATAAAGTATTTTTAATAAAAAAAACAAGAATTTGAATATTTGGAGAATATCGACGAGGAGAGACAGGTCTGGGGCCAAGATCTTTTTGAGAACTACAAGTTGCTCTAAATTAATAATGATATTTCTATACAAACATTCGCTTAGCAGATCGTTATCTTTGTGTGATATATAAAAATTAAATTAGATATACTGCAGATTTTCTTGCTTTCTACTGTTTTAACTTCCCTTAAAAAAGCATTAATATATAGCACCCAAGTCTATGCTCAGACAGGGTTGAAAAGGATTAAATTTAGATTCTAAACTTAAATGACGTGGATTTGTGAATGCTATCAATTGCTACTTAGCATATGTAAAGGTGTATTGAAGATCAAATTAATGTTATTCATTTGAGATCATCAAGTATCTCAAAACTTGATCAGATACTAGTTTCAATAAAACCCTGTATTTCACTAATAAAATTTTAATACTTAGCGATAGTGCCTATAAATTTCAAAGCATTTGAAAATATTATAAAGATTTGTATTGATAGGGATATCAAACTATAGGAAATGTTTTGAGAACATACTGTTTCAGGCCAAGCATTAAAAGGATAGCTATCATCAGCGATCCCATTTGTGATAATACGCTGCAGATTTAATGCAGAAAAGAAAAAATATATGTTAACACAATTTCGTTTGGTATAAAACCGTTTAAATATATATGAAATTATAGGTCAGCAATGATTATTAGAATTGCCTTAGGAAGAAAGCTTACAACAACCTTTAAATTGATTTTTTTGCTTTATACTTAAGCGGTCATCCATTAAACCTTTTTTTAGGATTTGCAGCTGGTATCACGAATTTATCCCAAGTTTAATATCTTGAGGATATAAATTTACTACGACCCGAAAATCTAGTTTGTAACAACCATAGACTGTGAAAATTAAGCCTATAATAAATTTGCTATTAATTCATTTCCTTGTGCTTTCAGGCAGGTATTAAACTGTGAAGTTTTCTATTTGCCAATGAAATGGCATTTCTGTGAATATGAAATGTCAGTGTCTGAAAGACATGGAGACTCTTGATAGTTCAAATTGTAGATGCAATAATTCAGGGTAAAACAATCTTTTCTTTACCTCAATTAATATTTTACTAGAGGTGGTGTTAAAAGTATATACATCTAAAAAAGTATATAAATATAATGTAATTGAGAACCTAAACTTAATAAACCGTCCCAGAACTCTCGAGTAAATTCAATTCAATTATTTATACGGCAATATAGCCAAAATTGTTTCAGTAAAGTGAAAAATGAATAATGCTTGCCTAGAATTATTGAGATATTACAAGAGTTAAACAAAACACTCGAATCATAATTTTAATAGAACCAGAATTCATATTACTGGATTTTAGATATATTAGTAGCCGTTTGCTAATGGCCTTTTAAAGATATTCTATCAATCACATCTACAAATCAATTTGACTAGAACCAACCATAATGCACCAAATGCTTAATCAAGGAAAAAACCCTATAGAAAGCCTTCTTTCATCTACTGAAGGGCATGATAAATCATAATAATCATAATAATAATAATATTTGCATCATGTAAATATTACCTCCAAATTATGAAAGCTGGGAAGAAACAGAAATATCACGAAACATAACAAAGCCATAAGTTGATCTGTGCATGATATAATTGTTCAACATTTTACTTCTTGATAATATAAAGTGAATGAAAGTGGAGCCAAAATATGCTAAAGTTTGGTATAACGTATCAAAGCATTGCTTTGAGTAGTAACAACATAGACGCATTTTTAACAATTGAAATCTTGTAAAAAATAAAGGCAAGTGTCACCATTGTTGAAAGTGCAATGCCGATCCAAAATTATTATACTTTCATTGTAAAATATGAAATGGAGTATTAATATATCAAAAAATGCACATAATATTTAATCCCAGTAAGAAAATATAATTATATTATGGTGGAGTGGAACGCCACTATGAGGTGACAATAAGAGCGGCGAGACCAAACGATAACCCATATGCGTCTCTCGAGGCAGCAGCTAGGGAGAAAAAGGCGAAATACGTTGGTCTCAAAAACCTCCATACCATAGTTATATCACCGGGAGGAATAGTAGACAAGGAAACGGACGAAACGCTTACATATATATAGGAATACAGGGGCCATTCAAAGGCGACTACGCGATGAGGAGATTGGGGGTAGTATTAGCTAGAGATAAAGCAAAAAGACACTACTCGAACAGGCCGTGCTTTCAAGAACTGGATTCAGAATTTGAAAGAGAAATGTATTTTGGCGATGAGGAGAGAGAAGATGATAATATGGAAACGGAATTGGGGATGGAAGAATATCTATTTGACTATTGAAGATAAGTAAAATATGACTAAACCACATAAATTTGATATAAAGATAATCAAAAAGAGACAGTAAAGTTTAAAAGAGACATTAATTTACATTGGTCAAAAATTTGTGTGATGAATTATTACTACATGTATATTCCAAAATCTTCAGACTAAAATTTAGTAGTGATGCTAGGATTATTGAGTAAAATTTAGATATTTAGTGTTGGTACCTTGAAGTAAATTAAAACGGAATGCTGGAACAAGACCCCTTAATTGAAGTAGCTATTAATAATTTCTCTTTTGATTAATATAGCAAAAATTCATTATCACAAACTTCAGTATCAAATATTATACAACTTAAGCTTTGTTACAAAAAAGGGACTATGCTTTCTTGACGGTGAGATTTCTTAAACTGGGGTTATTTAATTATTAATGTCTCTTTTTGATCATTTTATATCAAATTTATTTAATAATTTTCTCAGTAGTAGCTTATTTCATGCCCTGGGGAACACTGGTAGAAAAATCAATGGTGATGGTTGTTGACCAGACTATGACTTTATTGAAAGAAGATAAACAATATTTGAGCTGAAAAGTGATTGAAAAGGCAACGCGTCATCCTTTTTTAATCTTAGTTGCGAAGTAGAATCTAAATTGTTTATTTATTACTGAGACAACAGTTCATTATATAAAGAACATTCTCCAATAATTTTAAATTCCAAGAATACTTAGATTGACTTCTTGTAACTTTCCTCAATACTTCAATTAAAGCTCAAATGATTACCTTTGCCCCTGTTTACCTCTTTTATTTCAAGTGAACTGGAAGCGAGAGTCAAACATTATCTACAATGCTACTAGCTAACATTGTTAAAAGAACAGAAAGGTAAAAATTAAACGATTGTTAATTACAGATAAGTGAACTTAAACTGTTAGAACTATAACACAATTTAACTGACTGCAAGCGCACAATGAAGATAATTAGAAGGAGATTTTTTTATCTAAGCTATATCAACATACAGTATAATGGATTTACGATTACTTATATACAAACTTTTCTAGATATATTTAAGATCTCTTATGATAAATATTAAGAAGTTCCAAGATTTAAACCTTTTATCATTATCTATTAAACATTTGATCATTTTTATATCGATTTTTTTCTTTGAAGATAGTTTAATTAAAAAATTTCTTAGTTGATCAACACTTGAGATTTAAAATTCTTCCGCTTTACAGTCACAATAGTAAACATTGTACGACTTCTCTTATGCCTTTACTAAGACTGAAACTTGAGGGAGTTCGTGAACAAAAAAAAATGCGACCAAATAATGCAGCCTATGATCCTTTTCTGAATTTCAAATATTTTTTTATTACTATACTATACGACAAACAAAATTTTAATAATACTTCTTTTACCAAGAGAAGGCTTCCTCCAAGTAGTCAATGCGACCCTTTCCATTTCCAAGATTGTCAGCAACACATCTTCTAATAGTATCATTTAATGTAGGAGGACCGCAAACCATGATACTAGTAGCACCAATTGAGTTTTGAATGTGACCAGCAACAAGCTCGTAAGCATCAGGCCTTACACCTCGTGCAATAGAAAATTGGGCGTTAGGCAAGCTCTCTAAATCAGAATTCTTTTCTTTGCTGCTACTGAATTCAGTATCACTTCCCGAGGGAGACTCACCAGTCTTGGTAATGAACATGTTAGTGGTGCATCGCTCATTTTGAGAAAGATTCTTCATTTCTTCAGAAAACCATAACAGTGCAGAATCATGTCTAGTAATCCAAACGAAAATGACGTTTTGCTTCATATCTGAGCGTGATAGTAAGTCAGCAGCATATGCATAAGTTGCTGTAACACCGATACCTCCGGCAATAAAGATGCAAGTATCATAGTGCTGCAAGTTGTGACGATGACCATAGGGACCGTCGAGAAGTAGGGTAAAGGTTTTAGATCCATCAGGTAACTTGGCCAAGTCATTGAAAATCTTTCTGGTCATGCCTTCCTTTGCAGTAGCACAAAGCATAAGTTTATCCTTTTGGGCGGGATCAGGATGCTGATAGAGAGTAAATGGATGAGATTCCCAAAATCCCCAGGGACGCATGACATGAAAGTAAATGTGACATCCAGGATAGTAATTCCATCTACCAGAGTATGAAATGGTCATTTTGAAAATATCATCTGGATACATTTTGGAGTCGGCTTTTCCAAAGCCAGACCAGGCAAGTCTGACCAAGCGTACTGCTCGATCAAACGACCAAATGGCAACAGAAGCCCAAATCCACTGTAACCAGCCCATTTCATATACGTGATAGTAACAGGCAACTAGGAAGGTAGATGCAAAAAGAATGTGGATGGCCAAAAAGATTTCATACCATCGAGAGCGAAGAAAATGAATACTCTGGAAAATAGTAAAGCAGCAGAGTACGGTGGCAGCAACTCCCCAATTCCAGTAAGCGTAAGCAAATTCCGAAGTGTAGTAATTTCCATTCACAGTTACAAGAACCGAGTATGCCACAGAATGAAGAAAGGCATGGAGCACCATTCCTCTAGCAATCCATCTGTGGTAAACGTTAAAGGTATCAAATGACCATCCAGTGGCCCACATCATCATATTGTTTCTTCCTCCAAACAAAAATAACGCTGGGAAATGAACAAAAGAAATAATACCAGTTCTATCCGCAAGATATCGGCAAAGCTGAACTTGATAAGTTGCAAAATATGAGTTGGGAACAAAGAGATCGTATTTTACCATGCAAAGAATAATGTTAAGAACGAAGTATCCCAAAAGTGCCATACTTTGACCACGAGTAGGTGTCGCCATAGAAAAGATTTTAAGCCAGGACATAGGAATAGAATGCTTAAAACCGAAGGTAGCAGGAATTGTAAGTGTTTTGCGAAACTTGATCAAAGAAGGTCTATTCATAGCAAGAATTGCTTTAGGGGCAACATGCTGAATTAAGTTAATTAAAGCTCCAATTGCAATGACTGCACACCAATAGGCCATCATAATTCCACTATTTATAAATTAGAACGAGTTGAGAAAAAAATTGCTTCAATAATTCACTTACCCGAATAAAGTACCGGAATAAACTTCCCAATTGTAGGTCTTGACGGTTTTAATATTAGAGAGAATCTCACTGTCAGTAAAAATAACGGGTGTAGTCAAAGGAGCAGTGATATTGGCAAGATCTGCTACGTTTGTGAAGTTGTTGGCAGCAACATCAGCCTCGTACGACGCCATAAGCTCCTCATATGTAACTGTGACATTACCATACTCCTCACAATATCCAATCCATACATCAAGAGATTCTCTAATAGCCGCTTCATCATTCATTTGAGAATACATACATTTGATTGTACTCGAGGAAAAGATATTGCTTGTGCACCGGCATGGATAGTATTCAAGTAATCCACAGTCAAGGGTGTAAGAACTGATACATTCTCGACAAGCATCACCAATATATGTCATGTCAGCCATTACAGTAGGTGCCCCGAATAGCAAAGCTGCTATGGCGAAAGAAGATTTGTAGCCTGACTTCATCTTGATTTTTCAGAGCGGGATTGTAATACTCTGGAAAGATGATAATTGCTTGGTTTCTGTAAAGAAAAAAAATCTATTTACCTGAACTTCTAACAGTATTTATATTTTTTGAACAATCTATTGAACTTCAAAACTATTTAACTGGTATCCTATGCATTATGTCTTTATGTGCTACCAGGCCAAAATAACCTAAAAAAACAAATTCAGAAAAAAAAAAAAAGCAAATTCAGAGGGAAAAAACGAAAAGAATTTCAAAGACCACGGAGGGATATACCTATAAAAAATAAACCAATTTATTATTATTTTCAAAGACCATGTGTACAAAAAAAATACGAAATAAGTTCTTTTTAATCCGTTGTCCAATGTAAGATCGGTTGATAATGGGTGATGGGTAAAAATACATATATTCCTTGATGTGATAGGATAAAAAAATGGTGAATATCAATACTTTTATTTGTCTCAGAAAAAATTGTTGATCATACTCGCTTGACTTTACTGTTTTGATACTTTCAATATTGAAGTCTAGGATCAATTTCTTTGAAAGGAGTCATATCCAAGTAAAATTAATGGGGAACTAATTATAAATGATACCAAATTATCAAGTACTATTAAAAATCCATCCAAGAATCACAAAACCGAACATCTAATAAATTCAAATATAAATAAGAATTCTACTTTGCAACAGATTAAAAAATTTGCTAGCTTGCGGACAACTTTTTGTTTATTTTCTCTCAATATAAATTTAATATTCTGTTTAAAATATTAGCCAAAAATGCATATGTGAAAATTTTCATGTTTCAAAAAAAGGAAGAGTGGAATTGGCTTTAGTTAAGAAAAATTGGCATGCTACTTAAAATACTTGGCCAGACTTGGCTAGAGATGGACACAAAAAAAGAAAGAAGAAAAATTATTCTTAAAAAATTACGATCAAAAATTAAAATATAGCAACAGCAATAACGGTAAATTGAACCTATTAAAGTTCTTATTATTTAGTAAATTATTAAATTATTAAACAACAGTAGACTGATTGGAAAAAGAAGTAACCGTAAAAAGAAATGCAACGCTTGCATGTTAAATTTATCTTGATCATCTATGATTTGCCTTTTTAGTGAATTATACCGACTAAGTCGCAGGAATAGATGTTAACCAGAATAGAGTACCATTACCTGATTGATTTTGAAAAGTGTGGACAAAATGAAAAAGAAAAAGATATAAAACAGGTACAAAATTCAAAAACAGCTAATCAAAAGTAATAGGAATTCTCGCTTTGACTGAAATAACACACAAATAGTTATCAGATGAAAGAGTGTAGCTAGAATACTTGCTAAACAAACTTGCAGAATTACTCCAGGTGTGTTCATTTATTATTCTAGCTACGTACATATTATATAATCTAATTGAAAGAGACTTGCATTAAGAAAAATGTTTTTTCTTTCTCACAGTGAGGGTCATTTCAAAAAGTTAATGATAGTGCCATCACTTTTAATTGAAGTGTGAATTGTTTTTGGTTATTAGAAATAATCTGTGATATTTGCTAAGCTTGTGTTCTTGACTTACATGCAACGTTTTCAATATTCATGCCCAACTCAATATTTCTTGTTTAATTATGCACGCTGATTGGTCAAAAGTATCGTATTCATAAGTAATATAATATAAACTGGGACTGCACCCGCATCAAAATTTTTATAGCTTTAATTATTTTCGTATCAAAAGGTATATATTTAGTTAAAAACAAAAAGCTAAGAAATTAAAAAAAGTAAATAAATGTAATATAAATTCCTGTGCTAAAAGGCTCTAATGAAAGTTTTGACTTGATATTTCTGTATGCTTGAATTTTATGCTGATCTTTACTCAAAAGTACTAGCATAAATGCATAGGTCACACCGTCCAATCATCCGAAGAGATTCATTAAAAATAAAGTGCAAATTAAGAAATGAAATAAAATAGTAAATTTAACTTGTGTTAGTGGATACAAATTTAGTACTTGACGAATATTTTAATACTCTATGGTGGACACCAGCCCGAAAAAATATATTTACAATTACATGATAATAACCTACGGTAACTGGGTGCCAGCTCGGGTATAAGGTAGGCACGGCCGACGAAGTGGATACAGATGACGTAATAGTAAGTTGAAAACTTCATTTCATAACCTGATGGTATAGAATGGTGACATGCTAAGTCCACTTGTGTAAGTAGCATATATGTTAAAAAAGTGGACGAAAAAAATAACTGGTAAAAATGCAGTGTAGGTTTTACCTTGAAATCATACCAGTTTGATCTCTTCTGATTTGCCCGTCTTTTAACGGCCGCCATAATTGTTTTTATATGCAAATTCAACTTTAATGCCGTTATGAACGGAGGACCATAGGTTTTGAAATTCATGAGGTATTTAATGCCGTCTTTATTTTTCTTAATCCTTAGACCAGCAACTGGATCAGATGCATTAAAACAAACGAACCCTCCTATGCTTACCCTTTTTGTAACAAAATGAAGATCAGAAATCAAGAAATTATAATTGAAAGATGAAAAATCATTAGATCAAAAAGATCAAAAAGATCAAAAGTTCAAGGAGATCAAAAAGATCAAAAATTTAGGAAGAAAAAAATACTCAGAAGTAATTAACTTGAAAAACCAAAACGATGAAAAAATCTAGTTGGCAAAGAAGGTGGAACACTTCCTGCCACTATCAGTTCATCTCCTTTTATATATAGGACGACAATAATTTTTTATCACGTTTGAAATAAAAATAGTCAAGAAACAATTCTCTATAGAAAGGGAACACCATGCTAGGGCTCATTTCTTGTTCTGATACGTTATTTCTACTATTTTCCCCAGATACTTTCTATCTAAGCAACGAAATTCATGTACGCTCCTTCGGGTTTTAACACATTTTTAAAGCTAAGAAAAGCGTCCTATAAACTTCATAATCAACTTTCTGTTCCCAATAAATTGCATTTTTTTCTTTCCTCCGAAACTGATAACTTTTGTTTTTGCACGGCTGAATCACCGGTCCGAAATCATCTTTTTTGCCGAAGAATAGCAAAACCTGTAGCTAAAACAAAGAACACTTATTTATTAATGTGAAAACGCCTAAACCGTATTGTATAATAATTTGAAGACTATGCAGAGGTAGAGGATTTGATTGGTTTAATTTGACTCGTATAAAATTAATATTTGTAATCAAATGATTAAGTGTACTCAAAGGTTTCTTTTATATCCATTTTTTGTTTGGAAATACAAAAATGAGAAAATAATGGGAGTTAGCCTGTAGATTAAGATAGTAAAATATCTAAAAATTAACCCTAACTTCTACATATGATCCGCACCTTGTTTAACTGTTGAAGCCCTAGCTTTTTATAAAATACAATATAAGTTCTAATCATAGCCGAAATGACTTTCAAACTTTAACAGACAATATGTACCCATAAGCTCTTGAGAAGACATAATTTTGGACGTAATGCGTCAGCAATTGGCAACATTCTTGCCGTCTTATATTAAATTTCTGTACTTGAAGCTGCCTTTGACAAAGTAAAATTTACTTCAAGCTATATAAAAAAGTATTAGAATAATGATTAAACTTCTAGTTAATTGAGTTGTATCCTCATTCAATCTGAGGTCAGCCGTCTCCCCTTAGGGTGATGTGTTTTGTAACTCACCCCTACAGCCAATTAAAGGGATGCAAAACCCACTAAAATGATACTAATACTGCTGTCGTTTTTCCCAGAGTCCAACAACTACAAAACTTGGAAGATATAGCCCTTGAATCCAATTAAGCAGTAGTATATAAGGTTTACATACATTTCGTATAAAATTAGTTGAAAAATACAAGAAAAGATGTAACATAAAGTGTCTTATTAAAATAGTTGATTACACGCTACTTCTAAAGGAAGACGTTTTGAATGAATAGATATCCCTTGGTAGCTTCACATACAGACTCTATAGTAGAAAACTTTAGCCAAAGGCCGCTCTCATCTCTTGCCAAGACGATTTTTCTCAACACAGAGATGCCGGCTAATTTATAAGACAACCATGGATATTCTCACATGCATTATTATACGAGTCTCCAAAATTATTGAAATTTCTTCATTGGTTAGGAATCATGGATCAGAGTTGCCGTTGCGTTGATGTGGAGTGGGAAGGTACCATTATGTGGTTTCCCACGTCATTTCATGAAGTAAAACTCTATAAACAATACTTGCCCAAAATTATCCGTTAACGTAATCATCTTCTAGAGTCAGTCAATCCAATCAGACAAGACATTAAGTAAGGCTTTTAATAGTTAACATCAAGAATAATCTGATAAAAACAGAACAAGAAAAAATGGTTAACTAATGAATTAACCTTTGTATAATTTTTAATGTTTTCATCCAAAATTATAGAAATTACTTATACCTATGTGTACATTCAAACATACTTTCAGAAATATTTCTTGGCAGCAGCACAAAAGTAACTCAAGCTTTTTTAATCTCTTCGTGACGGGCGTAAATCAAGAAATTGAAAAAGGTGGAATGGTTATGAAGTATTTTTGTTTCAAACAGTTCTATCCCCATAAGACATAATAAATCTTCAAATCTGTCACTCTAGTCAAGCCTCTTTAATTTTAGGAAAGGGAAATTAAACACTAAAAATTAATTTGTCTCATGAATGGCTTTTCAAATCACACCGGAGTCAAAAGGGAGTAAAGAAGAGGTACGAATTTTAGACTCAGTTTAACGTCTACAATGACTTTTAGCAGTACCCTTCTTTAAAAGGGCTAAAAATTGATAAGTTAAAACTAGAGTTGATATGAACTTAAAAATTCATCTATCAATTTTTTCATTAATCCACATATAATTTAATGATATTAAATATATCAAAAAGACTTAAGTTTTATATCTACAATTTCGTAAGATAAAAAAAACCAAATAGAGTTATTTGTAAAATTTCTTGTGATTTTATACCTAGTTTTTGCGCGGGGCATTATTCATTCATTGCCTGATCTTGCGCATCACAAATTAATTTACAGCATTGTAGGACAAATCTTTTGAGAAACAGCCATTATTACAAATTCAAGTCAATAATAGAAGGTTAAGCTATATCATCCAGTGATTATAAAATCAATTCCAGGATCTGAAATTTTCAAACATACTAGTAATGAATGGATGCTCAAAATCCAAGGCGCAATAAGGACCTAGTTTAAATTTAGTAGCTGCTTTCTTATACTTGATAATTGATCACTTTATACCTCTTTCTATTCCAATTCGATTCTTAGGATTTGTTTACTGTACTCTAAATACCAATGAAGGAGACGAAAAAAATAGTTGGTTGTTACCAGGTAGTATCACTGGCTTCAAAAAAGATGAAAGTAAGATTGATGGATCCAGAAATGATATAAGGGATAGAGAGAACCTAAATGATGAAAAGAGCTGTAGGTTAGTTTTGTCTTTCATTTACATTTGTTGTACTATGAATGTAGGCCTATTCAATTAGTTTTTAATTTATATTTTTTATTTAAAGAATATATTTTTCTTATCAGTTTAACGTGCAATTATGTTCCTCTCGTATTTGTACCAAACTTGCATTTTCAGCTCTTAAACATGACCTTGACTTTAACGGATCATAAGATCTTCT
The DNA here is from genome assembly GCA_030570935.1 of Geotrichum klebahnii. Classification (NCBI taxonomy): domain Eukaryota; kingdom Fungi; phylum Ascomycota; class Dipodascomycetes; order Dipodascales; family Dipodascaceae; genus Geotrichum; species Geotrichum klebahnii. The sequence continues at coordinate 25,792 of JAJLWW010000184.1, forward strand.
TCCTGCTAATTTAAAAGTCCTTAGGGCAGTGACTAGGACCAACCAACAAATGAAACCCTGATATATAAATTTTGAAGTATCTAATTGACATATATTGGTAATCCTACTAATTTGCTTCAATTAAGGTTAAATAAAGTAAATAATTAAGTTAATGCGTCTCATGGTAGAGCTAAGGACTGGCTAAGTTACAGAGAATACTGAGTAAAGGAAATAGTTATATCATACTACTAGATTTGTAGATATTTAGTAAATGTCATTGTTTCCTCCGCCACGGCAATTTTCACAGAAGACTTTTAGACATTAAATTTTTATTTTGGCTAGTATTTTTATTTATTCATCTCTTTCAATCTTTATATTTGAAATGGCAGTTCTCCTGTTTTTCATGGAAATTTTCTTCTATAGCATGCTTTATTTTTCAAGTAGATCTATGCTCACTGGAGAAAGTCAACATTATTAGAGTCTTAAATTAACTCTATAAGGATCTTCAATAATTTTTGAATTCAAGATGTGAGAAAAAAGAAGAGTATTAATCAATTCACTGAAATTAATTTTACTTCTTGACGTCTAGCATTATGAAAGGTATTAAAAAGAAAATGATTGAATTGGGGCCCCTTGACATTGAAGTTTTAAAATGTTAGTTAGATATTTTGGACCTAACGGAGAAGATAGAAATCAAAGAACCATCATTAATTGATAAAGCATTTAGCAACTTTTTAGCAGTTTTTTAGCTGCCATTTTTTGATATTTGAAAAGTAGATTACTATAAAGTTTGATTCGTCTTATAAATTTGATACTAAAATGATCAACAAGATACAAAACATCTAATGGTAAAATTGGCCAAATTTTCTAAATTGATTATAACACAAGAAAAAAAATAGATTAAATTTTTTTTAAACGTATTAGAGTAGCGTAATGCTAACCTACATGCAATAGGAATAGAAAATAAAAAACAGACAAATGGGTTATATATTTACCCTAATAATAATTTTTTGTGCCGTTATATACCAAAGACATAGTTTAAAGACTCTACTTCTTTTAAAATCAATTTTTAGATCTACATATCTTTCTGGACTTATGACTCGTTCTAAAGTTGAGCCACCCACAAATGCCATTTACTTAAAAACAGTCATACTTCAATGCCCGGTAAAGAATATGTCCTTTGAGATTCCAATGAATATTCATTTGGAATTCAGTTCATATTTGCCAAATTAATTACAATTGGCTGGATCTACTTTTGCCAAGAGATTTGTTTGGATAAATTTAGAGCCCTAGGCATTCTCTACCATACCTATGTTTGCTTCTACAAATTATTCGCAATTAAAATTCACTGTATAGGATAATGGTAATTTTACAAACACCTTTTCATTACGTTACAGAACTGATTATAAATTTTTCTTATTTTCAAACACTCCGGTTCAATTTTGCCTTCACTACGAAATACTAAATATTCTATCCCGTCCGTCCTGCCTTTCCGTAATGCCAAGCAAACGGTGATATTGTTCAAAGACTAATGGAACATGCGTTTTTACATATTTTGTACTGCGAACTAGGGTTGCCCCAGAAAATACGTTCAGTGATACCTGATTACGCTTTGAAATCTCTCCAAAAGATATTTACATTCATCTTTTGTAAGCGATTTTAATATTTTTAAGAAGCGATATTAATTGTAAGAGATAATATTTAGAGTTATAAAGTTTATATCTGAAGCCTGAAGCTTTATTCATATTTTATCAACTTGCTTATGTTCTTAGATTATTAGAATATACCTGATAAAACCTGAAGGTAAATGCTTTAACCAGAACTTGAGTTTAAGAGTTGTATCGTAGTTTGCAGTAAGAAGCAAATGAGAATCGGTTATAATGTCCTGTTTTAGGGCACAATAGAAACACATTAGAGCAATTAATTATGGGTTTTGATTTGTTTTTAAGGGGGTTGCTAGGTGATAAAAATGATAATACCGTCGGTATCGGTAAATTTAACAGCCGATGTGGTTATGCCCACCTTAAAACCTGGTGCATTCAGATTTTAAAGGTAAGTAGAGTGAGTTACTAGAAACGAACTTACTCCATGTCTTACGCAGAGAAAAATAGTGCAAATTTTTTTCACTTATGTTACAGGCCATCACTAGTATTTTTGAAATATGCAATTATGGCCTGAATCCTTACAAATTCGTTTACAAAATTTGATAAACAACTAATAGGACATGTCTTTCTAATTTCATTAAAATCTATGACATCTTTTTTTCTTTTACGTTATTACTTTGAATTTTTGTGACTGAACTGTTAAAATAATGAAAATCTACATTGAACTACCTTACTCCTATATTAAAATGTTTCCTGAAATAGAAAATTTTCATAAATTTTCATAAACAAGAATTGTACCTTAAAGAGGTGGAAGCTAATTCCAAAGGATAATGATTTGAGGAGAAGTACTGCTGTATTATAGAGGTATCTATGTTCTAGAAGAGAGAAATCAAAAAATCATTTCAACAGGAGGAAGATGTTTCATGGCAGCCTACTATGATATGACCTCCATATAATATTTGCATTTTGTCAAAATCAAGTTAGCAAGCATAGAGATGAATCCTCAAAGAGAATTCGTCAGCAATGCTTAAAATCGGTGCGTAGCAATTTTCGCAAAATAATACTGATTTCGTTAAGATATCTTCGAATGTAGATTCACAATAGTAAACCCTTACACGAAATGATGATTTGAATTAAAGAGCAAGACATCACATGATGGCAAAATTTATGTCAATGACTGGCATACCAAACTCTTCAGTCAAAATTTAGGAATATTCGAACTCCAAATTGTGCAAATGGGGATTAGGCTAATAAAAAAATTAAGGTCATTTATTGTTCAAGAATTTTGGAAAGAAATTTTTTGGTCATTTCCACTTTACAGTTGTACAAAGGTAAGAATCAGCTTATTCTTCTGAGTGAACTTATACAGCAAAAAAAGGTGATATTCAAAATCCTCAAGCATACACTATGATTATAAATATGAAATCTGGTAATTAATTTTTATTAAGTTCCATATTGAATAGTAGTTAAAAAGTTTGTTGTCATGTTTTTCAGAATCTGTCATGATGCAAATCTTTGTGACTGATTACAGACAGCCCCACATTCTGATCATACTTCATCCACCTAAAATTCCAAAAGACTCAAAGATGATATTGAACAGTAGGTAATAACAGGAACCTGTATCACTTTGTCAAAGAGAGTTTATAATTTCTAGAAAGCCATAAATTAATATTCTATACCCTATACCAAAACATGATATCAAGTACAACAACTCAGTTCCAAGGTACATTAATTTCAGCATATAGGACAGCTTAATAGTAAACATTACAGAGGATACCACAAACTGAAGTTATTAATTAGGCAAAATATTTGTTTGGCTACTTATGGTGAGCATTTAATACACCGAGCTTAACTCTCCAGTGACTTAAATCTACATATTTATTTTTACTGCCAATTAAAATCTACAGGTAGGAAGATAAAAAAATTACTTTTGCCTCATTCTAACACTTTAAAAATTACAAATTGGAAAGCAGCTTTTGCTTGGATTGTCCATTTTTAGATATTTCCCATTGATCATCTTTCTTTCCAAACAATCTTCCAGTATTTCATTCCTCAATGTTTCCTTGTCAGAATGATAATTTTCTAAAGAGGAAAATATTTTCCGGGCACAAAAGCCGTCGCCAAGTAATTCCAGAATATTGGTACACTTTTGTTAAAAGCTTGACTTTGTCTTAGCATTAAAGTACAATATGTAAACCAATCATGCCCAGCTAACTAAAAGCTGTTATTCAGCCCTATTTAAGTGGAGGAATTTTAAAGCATACTTGGCTTTTTGTACAAATGCTATCTTGATCATCTAAAATGCATTTCATCTTGGTTTTTGCAATACAGAAACTCCCATTGGTTGAAATCAGACGCAAACTTGTAATTGAATGGAGAATTCCCATCAAACTACAGCAAAATCATGTTTCTGGTCCAATAAAATGATGCAGTAAAAATAAATGATGTGCGCACCAAAATCAAATCAAGCTAAAATCATTTTAGATACTGGTTTGATTCCATGTGTCTTTTAGTAATTTTAATGGTATGTTTAGTACTTTACCGGTAACTCGGAAAGCAAGGCAAGTCTTGCTCAGAATTACATACTTCATCTGATACCGTCGGGCACAACCAAACCTGCAAGTTTCCAGTCTTCTGAATTCTCGAAAAGAGAAATCCAGAGATTAATCTATCTATACTGTTATTGGCTGATTTCTCGTATTATTATGTCAAATAATTTTGTCTTGTCAAAATTAATTACGTAACAAAAAAAGAAAAATCAAAAAAACCATGGGATGGGCCTCATTAGACTTTCTCTAAACGGACTTTGACGTTCCACAAGCTAATTACAGTGGTACAGTACAAAAATAAAAATTATTTTTGCTGCCCACGGTTTTTGGTAGTCAAGCCACAAACCAGACTTGTCTTGAGGTTGCCGTACATCCAGTGCAGTAATAACAAAAAATAATTGAAAAAGTAATTCGGCAACCAAGCTGGCTGGGGGAATTAAAATGTTTAAAACGTCGTTTGCGAGAGAATTTCAAACGTGGCAACATTGAAGAAGTCAATGGCACCCAATACCTCCGACGGGGTTTTGCTTTTCTTGGTAATTTATAGGTACAAAACCCATTCACTATTCTTCTGAGAAGAATTCACTACAACTCGTCCCCTTACCATTTACAGTCACCATTAATTCAGGGAAGCAAAGACGCCGGTCCAATACATTCATCTCACGACCATGTAGTATTTACTATAAAATACATGAAGATCAATGGTTCAGTACTAATAATAATTCCCATCTGTAGTGGGTTACTAGCTTATTTTCGGAAATCAACATAAAAAGCCTTCTAAGAATGAAAATGTCTTACGTTAACGGCTTCACATCCACGGCAAACGACAAGCGAGACCAGGCGGGGTTAATCAGATTATCTTTTATCTTCGCCTCTAATTTTCAAAAATTTAATTTGAATTGTATCTACTCTATAACTGGAAGAAATGGTTATCAGAAATCTGCCAATGATTTCATAAGTATTTAGGGTTACTACAGTCTCTGATTCGCAATCAAAATTTGATTGGATATAAATATATTTTGCTGAATTGGTTGCAGAAAATTGAATTTTGAGCAGAAAACATGAAAGGGAAACACAAATTTAATTTAATTCTTTTCAAGCTGGCTACACCAAAAGAAAAAGAATAGAAAGAAATAAAAACTCATTTTATGAGCAATATAATTATTTAAATCAATTCATTTTTTTCATTTGGAAATCTCAAATACTATCATATCAAATGGATGTACGAACTGCCTTTAGTAAGTTGTTTGAATCAAAATATTTTTCAGAAACCAAAGTATTTTACAGAAATATCAAAATAATATATACTCTATTAAAAACCTAATTTGTGAGCCAGTATGAATTTCATCATCTTGAACAAATGGTTCCATACTTTGCATATATGTTGCTTTATCAGTTTATCGGTACCAGGTAACTAAACGTATTCCGACAACCCGTACAGCCTTTGAAGTCAAAACTAATTCCTTGTGATATTCTGAACCAGCAAAAAATATATAAAAATTTTGTGTAGGGGATCTCAAAAAATTATTTAATTCTTATAATTTTGATGTCTCTTTTGATTATTTTTATATGAAATTTATATAATTAATTGTGATGGAAATAATATAGCTTTACTTAATGTAGAGGGTTTCAGAAAAGCTACAGTTGATTCAAAATCAGAAAATTTATCTGTCTAACGAATTGTAAAGTCAGTCATTAATGAAATAAAGGGAAATTTTTCAGTAGTGCCATTTATTTCATTACAAACTCAAGTAACTTTAAGTTTTCTATGAGGCCAGATCTTAAAGTTCAATCTAAACAAAATACATTAATGTCATGCCATAAGAAGAAAAATTAACTAGTTTTGTAAATCAACTTCAATCAAATTTAAGAAGATTTATTTAATTCTCTTTATGAAGCGAAATAGAATAATTATCCTCAAGCACGGACTTACGTGTTCATAAAACTCTTTCTTTTTTGGCTGGTTGGTAGAAACAACTTTGCTTTAGAATTTGTACTCTAAAAGACTTTACTAGTCGTTTGGAGTGCTAAAAAGAAAGAATCAAAGTTTAGTAAGAGTTAGTGTAAAATCAAAATACTTTCGAAATCCTTTCAAAGACATGGTAGACTTGCAAAATAATTTTGATACATTTGAAGAGTTATTAAAGAGTTTGAATAAATTTAATTGATATTTAAGGAAATACATTACAAAGAATCTAAATTTCTACGTAAAATATCAGGGACCAAGTATTAAGCCCCTTATTATTGGACCAAATTGCACACATGGGATACAACAAGAATTTACCATTTCATCTGAATCTCTACAGTAAAAGTGATAAAAATAAGCTTAAGCCGATCTCTTTACTTCGTTATTCAAATTCTGAACAGACCAAATGAGAATAAACGAAATATCATAGTGTTTATAGTATAACAAGACTTGAAAAAACGGTTAACCGCAAAATTCATGAAATCAAATTCTTTATTTTATTTGCTTGAAACATTTTTGGTTTGACACAAAGCAATAATGCATTTCAAAAATCAAGTTACTTAGCCAAGTTCCCTCAGAAGGGTGTTACAATTATTTAAAGAAGGGTATCATGGTCACGCTAATCACTTTATTCACTATAAAATCATAGCATTCGTACTTATACCTCCGATAAAACTTTTGTTTGCTGACTTTACTCGGTATTTTTAAGAATGCTGTTCAGGTAGTAAAAAAAGTAATCAAGAAAAAAGTTTTATTTGTCGATAGTCTAAGTGAGCTGCTATAAGGCAATAAAAGTGCAAAACTTTGAAAGTAGAAATTTTTTAAAATTAAGATTGAAATACCCAAAATGTTTAAGCTGATGAAAATTATTGGTGGTATCGCCTAACTATGGAGGTTGCAAATTTTCTTATAGAAAACACGGAATCATTGTGAAAGAATAAGATATCATTAAACAACTATTATTTTAAAGAAACCATGTCTTGGTAAAATTATTTTTATTAATTGTTCTTTTGAAGATGAAGAATTAAAAATAAAATGGTTCGATACTTTCAATAGTTGACCTGAATTAACTTGAGATAATGAAAGTAAAGCTTATTAATTTCGTCATTATTTGCTGGGTATTTTATTCCAAATATTTGTTTTTTCATATTTTTTTGGAATTCCTTAAGTATTTTATACTAAAATTTAAGTGAGCTTTTTCGGTATAATTAGGAATTCATCTAGATTCCGAATATCTTTCAATACATTACAGCTTTTCCTGTGAAGTATACCAAAAACAGAGACTGAAGTTAAAATCTAGGGGCTTCAACTATTGGACAAGTATTAAAAACCGAAGAAAGTTCACCTCATTTAGCTTTAAATAATTTACTTTTTAAACCTAGATTTGACCCTAAATTTGACTGACCTACTGGGCTATTGGAACAAAGAGCACCGAGAATATTACACGGATGATTTTGGAGCAAAAATAGCAAAATTAAGAAACTGACCAAATGAATGAATAAATTTTTGAGAAAATCGAGCATTTTAATAAATTTCATATTTAAAATGAGGGTGATGACCACCATCTTTTTGAAAATAGAACTTTACCGTCAGGTAAAATATATTATCAAGTAACATTTGGAACTAGTATTATTTGTAAATATAGGTTTAAATTAAATTAACAAGTGCAGCGTTTACCACTCAAGTAAGATTTCTAGCATAAAATAGAGAGAAGAGAGTCTCAGAACCTTTCGGAGATTAGTCTTTTTAATCAATTTGCAGTTTTTAACATTAAAGTTGAGTGGCATAGCTTGAAGCTCCAACCAACGTCTAGATTCGACCTTTTTCCTGTTCCATCAGGCAACTTGGTAAAATATAATAGAAGTTAAATTGATAAAACAACATATACCATTACCGGGCACCTTCAAGAATTTGATATTTTTATTAGATCGTAATTTTCACTACCATAGCAATGACGCATGAACTACAGCTTTCGATTAATCTTTGCAGTACTCTCTTCTAGTTAATAGCAAAATAAAAAAATACCACAATATATCCGGAGTTTTTTTCTTATAGGAGTGAAAAACACCCCTATTTATTTATTACCGAGTCAACTAATAAAGATAAGAAAAGTAATAAAATTATATATAAATAAAAGAATCACTTAACGATATTCAGCTCAATGGCTATTAGACTCCGTCAATTTTAACAAAAAGTTCAGTAAGATTTGGCTTTTCACCAAGTTGTTCATGTATACCTCAATTTAAGCCCGAAAAATACCTCTGCATTTGCACTCCTCCTCCTCCTTAAAAAGAATTTGGAAGCCACTCCACGAGTCAGATATGGTCCACAAAAATGTCCAGTTAATGTTCAGTAGATTTATCACCCCATAGCAGCTAGGAAAGCCACAGTAGCCTGTAGGCCTTCTTTGCTATTAAGGAGCTTTGAAAGATCCAAAGCAGGTGAAACTTGTCGTAATAGTTCTCGTGGTCCTTCGAGATTGGGACAGCTTACAAGCATGTGTTCAACAGTTTTCTCCTGTTCATCCCCACAGTTGCAAGTGACCTGGTGTGCTCCGTTCGTTCGGAAGTGCTTACCCAG
>JAJLWW010000185.1:0-34243 GCA_030570935.1 Geotrichum klebahnii
GTCTTTTTGCAGCCGGCCTTGCCGTCGTAGTACACACTGGTGGTAGGGACACACTTGGATGTAGCAGGCTTGGTGGTAGCAGGTTGAGTGGTAGCAGGCTTAGTAGTCTCACATCCGTAAGTAGTGGTCTTTTTGCAGCCGGCCTTGCCGTCATAATATACAGAAGTGGTAGGTTGGCATTTTACAGAAGTAGTACATGTAGTTGTGGGTTTGGGTTGGTTAGGAGTTGTGGTAGAAGGAACAAAAGTCGATGCCTCAGATTCAGGGCAAGTAGTAACTTTTACCCACTGGGTTCGGTCGATAACTTGGGTATATGTAATTGTAACAATTTGAGGAGCGGAAGTGGTAGGGAAAGCATTAGTAACGTGGGTTGTGGTATATTTTGAGCATTTATCGTCTTTACAGCTATAAAATGTAGAAGTAAGAGTAACATCGCTGTAGACCGTTTCAGTTAAATAAACAGTAGAAACACCACCATTATTGTTGGTGGTTGTTCGGCATTTCAATCCATCTTCGTCAAAGTACCAATTATAGCCTTTATAACTACCGGCATATCCCATAACATGGGCTGTAGCTCCGCTAGCAGAGCTCAGAGCCACGGCAGCTGACAAAAGTTTCGCAGAAACCATTATAGTCAACTTGGCGACAAAAAATTAATAAAAAAAAGAATTAAAAAAAGATAAAAGAAGAAAGAAAGAAGAAAAAAAGAATTCGGAACGAATGAATAACGATTGAAAGGAAGAGAAGTTGTTGATCGAAGTCAAGACCTAAGAAAAGATGAAGAAAAGAATCATGAACTTTAAGGACATTGTTCGAGTATTTATAATTCTTACTTTTGAAAGAATTAAAAATAAATAAATATCTTAAGGCTTTTTTTGATCTCGTTTTTTATTCACCATGGTCAGAACATCAAGGTTTCTTCCTCTTTTCTTTTTCGTATTTCTTTTTTTTACCCTTCAATTTGAATAGAATATCAAGTGCCTCCCTTTCATAACTATGAAAAAACTCATAGAATTGTAGTTTTTTCTTTTCCCAGTGTCTCTTTTTTTGCGGTATCCACATATTTTTGTGAGTTTGTGATTTTGTCGTTTTTCGCCCAGAATTTCTTTTTGTTTTTCGTCTTTTAAAAATAAAGTTATAGTGGGTTTTACTATAGTCCCAATAACATTTGGAAAAAGAAATGCAACAATCATATAATAGCATGCATAAAAATAAAATGATTTTTCATAATTACTTTTAATAAATGAGGTTAATACTGGGTTAAGCTATGAAAAATCTAAGAACAGGCATGGCAAAAGTTGAATTTTCTACTGAGAGTTTTCATTTGCTAGCAAACTAAACTATCTACATTGCGCGACAGAATTACCCAAAATATTGGAGATTTTATTGGACTTTCTTGGTTACCATATTTTAGATGTTCATGAATTAACAGAGATATTACAATGTTGGGCATTACCTAAAACTAATTTCGCGTCTATCCTCTCGACTCATGTAGAACTAAAACCACATGGATACATTGTAGTCCTTCATGTCTGTAAATTCTGCGTTAAATGTAGCGATCCTAAAGTTTCCATAGTTTGCTTGAATTGATATATTAATAGCATTTTGCAAAGTCTTGAAATTGTTATACTTTTGGCTAAGAAGCATCATGCAAAGATATTACTTATGCCCGGTTTTTTAAGACTTGTTCGACATATTTTACACTGAAATTTTAACTTAATAAGTGGAAAGCGACATGAATATGAAACGAATAATCATGTCGGCAGTGTATTTTTCGGCGTATGGGTTGATTGATATTATAACCCTTTTGCTATCGATTTTCTATTATTTTACGTCTTATTACTCCTCAATCTGGGTGGTAAACTGGAATCCACTAATAATGATTACGACCTCTCTTAATTTTTTATGTTTAATTTGTACTCTTCTTATGCTTGCATCGTTCTCTTTTAAGTTGATGCAACATAGCTTTATTTATCATTCTTGTAACTCAAGTGTTTCTGCGGTTATTAGTTATTGGTACAGATGCAACCTATAGTATGATTGGAAGCGAGACTAAACACGGTAGCTAGTCGTTTTTTTCATTCTTTTCCATCTCTCCTACGATGAAATATATTTGCGGCTAGTTTTCAGACAGTACAGTTTGTTATAGACATACACATACTTGATGTACAGGTATGTCGACTACTCTTAGTCTCCAACAGACAGTACAGAGAGAAGCATGGACTCCAATTGCTCGTTCTGATCCAGTCTTAACGGGCATGCATTGAATTCGCCAAGTTTAATGATGAATAAAATATATCATGAGCCTTAAGGTTTTTGAGGATTCAACCTCGTCGTCCCTGCCGATCTATCAACAAGATGAAATAAACGAAAGACTCTATATTGTTTCATATCCTTAACTTGAGAGGATTCACCTAAAATTAGGGTACTAGGTTTTGTCCAAATTAGGTTAGCGTGCGGTTGATTGTGGTCATGGTGGGATGTTTTCTAGAATATTATTTATTATTAAACTTTATTGGGTTTAAAAAACTATGACAAAAAAATAATCACAATTCCAGAATCAAAATGGCAGAGAAATTTCATTATTTGAGTTACGAACCAAACCCTAGAACCCCAAGGCGGTCGTAAATTTCACGTACTCTAAAAGTTTCTCTTCTTGGCTTGTGTGCCCCGTTTATATCATGGTAGTTCTCTTTCAGGACTTGAAGGTCACAACTATTAGCTAAAATAGGCTCTTGGGCGTCTTGTATAGGAGAAAAATGGCACCTGGTCGTTGCCACTCATGTATGGGTGTGTAGTTTTATGGGGTCTTGGTCAAGTCTTTGTCGACTATTTTGACAAGATTTATATCAATTTGGGGGAGAATGCTAATTATACTTTATACTTTAAAAATAGAATCCAAAATAAGAATAAGGTGGCCCCAATTTGATATCTCATCCCTATTAATACAAAATTCAGTCCGAAATGCAACCATTGGTGCCAGCCTGTCTCGCTACTTGCTGTAGCATTAGAAATTTGATATAGACGAATTTTAATAGATAAATATTGGTAAACAAACTTCAATAGACGAGCCCACCAAAGCAAACTGTAAAGACAGAAGCCGAGTCAACCGATAAACCTTCTGTTCGACTCATGGATAGACTTTTGATGATGTTCAATTCCAATTGTTTTCCGGTCGTGACGACTCTTGCATGCACAATCAACGTGGCCTACTTTGTAAAACTCTTTCTTTTTTGTTATTTACACTCTCAATGTCGTAGGAAACTCTTCTCATTGTAAACAATTGATTCAAGCGCCTTCTGAAGTATTTCAAATGAGTGATCCACCACTTAGCCCGTCCGCAATTCATGCGCTTCCTTCTCACGCTATGTATTGCGACTTGGATATTTACTTCTTCCCATACATTTATCATCAATGATTCATCAACTCCATTTTAATTATTTAATGTCCCTTCATTCTTGGTAGCAAGATTAATTTTCAACTCCCCCTTCTAGAACTCGTTTTCCATGCATTGCAAAGATCTAAACACCTGCGGTCTGTACGCTTATTTTAGATTACATCTTTATTTCATTTCCTAGTTCCACTTAATTTCTTATTTAGGGGATTAAAGTAAATCTAGGTGGGACTAATTCGTAAATAATATCCAAAAAGAGTTGAAATACCATTTTGCCTCATGTACAAAGGCGTTATGACATGATGCCAAATCCCAAAATAGCCCTTCTAATTCTGTAAATGGACACAGAATCGCCACGAAAGAAATGTCGAGCTCACGAGTGATGTCAAAGTTTGACAGTCTTCTTAGTACAGTTTAAACACACTAAGATCTCTCCTCTGAAAATCTAATCTCGAGCTAACGGCTTGAGGTTCATGTGGAGAAATTCCCTTAATCAATAAAAGGGTTTGGTAATTGCCCCTCAGGGACTGAAATCCGATGGCGATATAGTTTGGTCAACTAACTGGTAAGCCATTTACCGCACCCTTTTGTTTATCCCTATACGCTGCCTGAATGCTGTCTTAATGTTGTGTTACATTTTGTTATGGTTTGCTACTTGTATTGTCTGCTTGTGCTGTGTAGTTTGTTTCCACACTTGGGAGAATATTACGATGGCGGTTCTTGTTCTCTTTCTTCAAGCTTGTTTGTATGCCAGCAATTTGGACATCTCATCTTGTATATATCAGATGACCGAGCAACTGACCCACACTGGATATCCCCCTTATGTTTCATACATACAGGGTTAGGTCACTTTATTTTTTATTAGGGCGTCTCAGCTTGTACACAAATTCCAAACTAGTAGATGCGTTCAGATTTACTTCTCAGTTCTACATGCCTGGTGGTATTGTTATTATTAGTAGTAAACATCTAAACACTCTTGTTAATTCTTTTTTTCCCTCTCTCTCTTTCCTACGCTTCGGTACAATTCGCATGTACCTCCAAGACTGCGGTGCATTTGGAACACTTGGTACCAGTGGAACGAGACGGTATTTGTAGCTAGCCTAAGACAAGTACCAGAGTTGTTTGTTGCTGTTGTGACTGAAGTAGGAAGTACAAATTTCCATTCTTGTGGGGACGGCGGAGGCTGCTAGCACAAGGAAGAGGTAGGCGTAGTAAAAATGTTGTGGGCCTTTAAACCTCAAAATCTTAGAGAAATGTGAGTGAAATATGAGTAAAATAGAAAAGGGTAGAACGAGGGCTCATTGTTGACGAAATGAACAATGACAAGAGTCAATCCTTCTCCAGACGATTATATTTCAGGTAAAAACTAGGAGTATGTTTTTCAAATGAAACTATTTGTGTTGTAACCTTTCATTTAATTAGTTTTTCATTCATGATTATTTTTCATGTTATTTTCAAAATATTTTTTTGATATTTTCAGTTGTATTAAATATCAAATAATTCCTTTTTTAATTGGTTTTCATTTTTTTATATTTTATTTTTGTATTTTTATTCTTGTATTTTTATTTTTATTTTTTATTTTATTTTTTTATTTTTTTTCCAACTTATAATTATGCCCTTTTGAGCCTTTTCTTGCTCCAAACAATCTGGGTGACATAAGCACGTATTGACCTCAGCTTTTACCTTAATTGAGAGACATTCACATTGTTTTTCACAGCTTGGCTGGATCCTCTGGGTCATGACTTGCTTCTATTGTCAACACAGTTGGGTCCGCCTGTACTTTGTTTTGTACCACATGGGTACTACGGCAGTTACCAACGTACCCTCAACTTGCAACATAGTCTGCAACAGACTCTGCACAGTTATATGCAAATTATAAACACCCATGAGATTTTTGGTGGTAACATTATGTAAATATATTCACAAATTATTGGAATTTTGTCGATTATTTATTTTTATATATTTTTATATCAGCGGTTTATTAATGGTCTACACCCTTGGCTTTCATATATGTGTGTACCATGATACAAAAGGAGTTTGTTTACGTATTAACATAAATCATAGTTTCATTTTGCAAAATATTCATCTCGCCAAATCCAAGTCTGTAAGGATATGATACATCTTGAACCTCTCTTAGAATTCAAAGTTTCTGTTAAGCATCTGTATTTTCTGTCGCATTCCACACATTTTACAGCGCACAAACAAAAAAGCGCCTGAGCAGTATTGGGCTTCTAGCTCCTATTATCCCACACACTGAGAAGAAAACAATCAACGCTTGGACACGTTATTATCGAAGGTGGTCTGTATGGAAATAATGGACATAATGGAAATAGTGGACATTATGTGAAATCATGACGGTAACCATTGCTTTATGCGTGGGAACACATAGACCGCTGCTATGACCAACAACTCAATCGACTTATTTTTCACCTCAAGCACTCCTCATGTTGAAATTCTCTGCTAGAAAAAATTAACCATGTGCAACATTTCTTTTAATATTTATGCAGCTGTGGAACCCAAGCTTTAGCCTTAGAAAAAAAAGTAAACAGGTACCAAATAATTAAAATTATATATATTTTTTAATATTACGACGCACTTATCAAGATGCAACTAATGAATTATAACGCTTTTAACTGTGGAGATCTCACTTTTGCACAACTTTTCTGTATGTACATTTAGGACTACTTCAAGTGGATAGAGATGCATGTTTAAAACGGCGTCAAAACCAGATATATCAAAACGATTTCTTTTCTCGTTTACTTTTGACGAATTAAATTATACTTCCCTAACCAATAACTTTTTTTAGTGATGCTAACCAAATTTATAATTGCAGTGAAAAACTAGATTCTAACCACTTCCATTTACTTTTTTCATTTTTCTTTTTATAGAATTTGTTAGTTGTTTGACAATAGGAACAAACCCTTATCCCCTTAACAAAAACCATGGGATAACTTACCGACCATAAGAAAAAAGAAAATATAACTATTCTTAATTAAGTTTACACTCCACAATAACACAACTTTTTAAGTTCTCAATATTCCCTACGATTCTCTTTAATTGGTAACTCTTTGGCTTTACACATTTACTGCAAAAGAATCCCACCTTTTTTTCATCATGATTGCTACTTTAAAGGTCTTTCTCAGCTCCATAAACGACCAGTTGAAATCCAGCTGAAATGGTATACATAAACGGTCGTAAATGTTTAATTGATATTTTGTCTTTCAGTCAATTCTTTCACGAGTTTAGTAGTTTTTGTCATTCAATTGTAGCCATGTGCCATTCAAAACCTTGTAAATCATTTACAATGCTAAAATTAATAAGCTTGGATTATTTTTTGTTAATATTTTCCAATTTACTTACTCACTTCGACTCAATAGCCTTCCTGTTTTGTGGCTACTCATGAGTCAAATTCTAGGTCAATTATTATACAAACCCACCCAACTGTTCACCTATACGCCCTTTACTCTTATTTGCATCAATATGAAACTAGGTCTAGATGGTAATGTACCATACTTAGCCTTAATGTTTTAAGTAGGCCGCCTCATATTAAATTAGAGCTTCATACTCTTCATATACTACCATGTCTTAGTTTGAGCGAAGTACTTTACTTCACTAAAACCCAAGTTTAGTTTTGTAAATCGAAAGGTGATGGATACGAGAGAATATTAATATGGGCTTATAATCACTGCATGGGTGGCTCAGGAAGATAGCCACTCTTTGAATTGAGTGCGTAAAATACTTTTGGTATTCTCATTGGTATATTAAATGAGAGACTTTGACTGGATTCTTTCATAGAAAAATTAAAGCAATCATCTGCTTCCCAGTGGTCACGTTGATTCTCTTTAAATTAAATGATATGGATATATAGATATTTTAAGATTCATTTATTAGAGAAAATAGAGGATATCTCCAGACATTAAATTATTAGCTTTTAAGTTTGTCTAGTCGTTGATTGCTTCGTAGAACGCACCAAAACTATAATTCCCCAGAGATCATATCGCTTACTTTCATTAAAATGAATCATGCTAAATTATTTTTTTTTCCACTTAGCTTCAGCGCCAAATAATTTTAATGATTATTATACTTGGCTTTGGAATCGGTTCCAACTTGGAGCCAGAATATTTATTCATGGTGATAATAAAAATAAAAAATGACTTAGAGGATTCTTCACCTGGAGGGTTTGCTTGCTGAGTTTACGTTACACTTGGGTTATGCTTAGCTAAGCAGATAATATTATTATAAGCTATGTCAGGCACAAAGTCAATTTTCCGTTTGAAATTGTTTGCATTGCGTGGAACCAGCAGCATAATAATGTCTTACCTGAACTTTTTGGATTCTCTAATATCGTCAAGACTTTTCTTCTCCCAACACCAGACACCATCAAAACCAAAACCAAAACCAAAACCTTTGGATTTATTTTTTTTGTCAACATATGCAGTACGCTTTTTTACTTATTTATTCACTGATTTATTTCTTTTCATTTCTCTTGGGTCAGTACACATATTAATCGTACCGGTCGGTCGTATTTAATGTGTCTGAATGGTAACCTGCTTTCTCTCTCTATGTGTTAAGGATATCCTGAGGCAGAGTTTTTGTTGCGTGTAGGTAAATGGCATGCTGTCCCGCCTTGGGATTTTAAAGTAAGGAGAATAAGGAGCATAAGGAGTATCCAGTCTGATTCATGTAATTCTTATTTCAAAACGTTCACAAACACCCAAATAATTGTCTCAAGCTCGTTTTCATGAGTTTCGTTTGAAAATATATCTTCAATTAATCAGTCTTTGGAATGAAGCAACAAAATAAACAAACAAATACCCACGGAAAAAAAAGAATGTCTATCATTCTCAAATTCCGTGCCTTTTGTTGATCTCCTGAGAGTTCGTTCACAACCAACAAACCCATCTACTGGTTGTTTCATTTACTACTTGAATATATATTATTAAAAAATAAAAATAATTCAAACATAGGCTGAGGTTACTTGACCATCAACTTATCACCTCCAACAACAATAAAATCCCACTTGGTGCTGTTTATTCTAAATATAAACTCCACAGAAAATTATTTTCTCGCGCGCATGTACTAGTGTATTAATGTGTCTGCTTTACAGATTCCAACGTACTTTTACATGGCTTTAGCCAAACTTTGTCTAAGTAAATTCAGTCTCATTTAGTTCACTTAACTTTCTCAATTATTGTAACAAAATGCTACTTCTTGTTTAGCTCTACTTTAAAATCATAATGAGATATGTATATATATATTACTTTGAGACCCAAGGCTTAGAATTCCCAGCCCTTACTACTATCGGCTTCTTCTTCATTTATAGGTTCCACTGCTCCCGAAGATACTCCATTAGTGTTAGACGCACTGCTGGTCGTGGATAAATCTGGTGAACAATAAGTTGTTTCAGTTGAAGAAACTAACGAATTGGCCGCAAAAGTCGAGCCAGACCCCAATTTGGTTGGAATTGGAAGTAAAGGAACGTTGAGATCCGAATCTACAATTTCTGATCCTGAAGATGCCGTTGTTGATTCTGATTTGAAGGGACTCCAAATTGTTGTAGGCCCATGAGGATCTGCATCACTAGAAGAGCTTATGCTGCTGTGACTTGGTCTATGTCGAATTGCACTGGACCTAGAAACAGTTATGACGGTTGTCGAATATATTGTAGTTTGTCTTCTAGTATGAATATGATTATGACTCGAGGAAGAAGTAGAAGATACACTGTCATAGATTGTACTAGTAGATGTTGCGCTTGTGTCCGAGGAATCCGAAGAAGGTGTAATATTTCCTATCCAAGAACTGCCGTAGTGCGATCTGTGCCTTCGAGTGTTTGGATAAGTGTGAGTCGCTTCTGAAGAGCTCGAAGAAGGATAACTGCTAACTATCCAGGAACTGCCGAAGTGCGTCCTATGCTTATGTGAGGTTCTCGAGGTGCTTGATGATTCAAACTCAAAATTAACCGTAGTGGAAGGCTGCATCAAGCTTGTTGAAGTTTCAACGGATGGAAATGTACTTGTTAGTGGAATCAACGTAGTGACAGTAATAGTGATGTCGCTTGAGGAAGAAGGTGAAGAAGTCAAGGCCGTAGAGATCAGAGAAGAGGAGGAGCAGCTCGATAATTTCGTAGATTTGGAAGTTTCTGAAAAGCTAGAAGAAATGGATTTAGTGGGAGGATATGAAGACATAGAAGAGGTAGAAGAACTTGAAGTCAATGCTGACATTGAAGACAAAGGAGAACTCAATGGCACCAAAGAAACTAAAGATATTGAAGAAGCCAAAGAAACAACTGGGGCTGACGAAATTGAAAGGATTGACGATACTCCAGAGGAAGGAAGGGTTAGAGAAAATGAATTAACTGAAGGTACAGAGACAGAAGACAATGAAGACAATGAAGAGGATGAAGAAGATGAAGATGAATATGAAGAAGATGAAGATGAATATGACAAAGATAACGAAGATAATGAAGATAATGAAGACTTTGAAGATGATGAAGCCAATGATACTAAGGAGGATAATGAAGAAGGTGAAGACTGTGAAGAAACTGAGGAAGACAAAGACGCAAAGGAGCTGGCACTTATTCCTGGTGTATATCTAGTATGTCTACTGTGACTATGAGTTGAAGAAGCAATTTCTTGCCTCGAAGCTGGTGAATACATGAATGTTTGGGATGTTTGGGAAGATTGGATAGATCTGCTATGACGACGATTTGAGTACGACCGCATTGTGGTAGAACTGCTTAAACTGGTTGGGCTGGTGGAACTGGTAGATCTAACAGAACGAGATCGTCTAGAATGAGATGTCGAAATACTTGAAGAAGGCAATGCTGAAGAAGATGGCGTCGATCTGGTATAATGTAACGTAGAGTGTAAAGATCGGGTATGGCTTGAATATGTATGCGTTAGAGTGCTGTAATGCATAGTCGAGTGAGTAGACATAGTTTGATGTGAATATATATTGGTCGAAGAAGGATGAATTGAACGGATACCTGGTCGACGTGTTGATGATGCTTGAGTGTATATTGTTAGAGTTTTAACTCTGCCATCATGAATTGTGACCGAAGTAGTATAAGTTTTTATTGAGTTACTATCATTGGAAGCTTCAGAATCATCAGAGTCGTCAGAATCATCAGAGTCGTCGCTATTATCGGAATCATCATCATCAGCATTGTCATCACTGTCGTCATCGACATTACCCTTACTAGTCTCACTATCACTGTCGTCACTATCATCCTCATCATTACTATCGTCATCATAGTCACCACTGTCACTATCTTCCCCATCATCTCCATCGTCAGAATCATCATCTCCATCGTCAGAATCATCATCTCCATCAGAATCATCATCATTACTGCGCTTGTGTAATATACCTTCAGGTTTGGCATACCCCCCATAACCACCATGGCCTACTTGACTTAATACCCCAGCCATGGTATTTAAATCAAGCATATCTGTTGCCTCAGATAACTTAATCATACTTAGAAAAATTATGCATACTGAAAATGAAACTATCCAAAGAGCCTTCATAATGAAAAGAGTGATATACTATCGAAAGAATTACGCGGAACCAGAGAGAATACGTAAAGCCAGGTGCCAATTATGATCAAAGAGAGCAACCATGGCCAGGAAATGATATATATATTAAATTGATATATTTCTATCAAATTTACTTTTTAATTTGTCTTCAATGAAATAAATGATCTTTCTTGATAGCATTTATAATTATATAAGATTCAAGATACACTTAGCTTAGGGCCGATGGGGGTTTTTTTTTTCGCAACTTGGACTTTTTAATTTAACATTTTATATCATAGTAATTGAACATCTACGTAGATGCACTCTTGTTGTTATTTTTATTATAGCTGATTTTCTTTTGTAATTGACATGCTTGTATTTAATTTATTCTTGCCGAATCGATTCAACACAATCATGCGTAGTCTTGTGAGATCTAGAGAACTCAACAGACCAAGAAACGAGATTATATTAAAAATAAAATAAAATAAAAATAATTACCTACAAACCAAAATTATTTTTAATGCCTTCAAAATTAACTCTAAAAATAGCAGAAACCAATTTACTGCGAATTGTCATAAATTGACCGAGAGTTCATAGAAACGTGTGGCCAAAAAATATATAATTTTTTCACTATTTATACCTTGTCATCAAATTAAAGTGATACATGATCATTTTATAAATTTCGTTATGGTGTTGTATTAAGAGTGACTTGTTTGTGTAAAGCAATTCCACTTTGATTTTTGTCTTCATGTTTGTGACACCCAGCAAATCTATAATAAATTTTTTTTAACTAAGACTTAAATAAGATTGATTTTTAAACAATTTAAAATTTAGGCTTGAATTACCATATTTTACATATTATGTTAGTCTCTCGGTTGAGACTTTTACTCCACATTTCTGGTTAGGTCCATAAGAAACACTATGGGCCTCGCGACTTTATCATTGAACGAAACGACAACAGCATATTTATTATATAGAAACCAAATAACGTGTCATTCTAATTTTCACTACACATAGTAATAATGGTGAGCATCTAATGTTCTTTTTTGGTTACATTACTTAGCCAAGAGAATCTTTCAGGTGTATAGCCAGACAACTTCTATTTGTAAAGAATTCAATTCTAGAAACTAATGAACTATATAAATTTATGTATTTAAATATCTTTGATATTTGAACCCCTTATTTTTAAACCTTTATCGGGGTTAAAATTTACTATTTTTTTTAGTTATTTTGGGGTCTCGCTATTAGTCTTACAGAAGTGCCTTGGTCGTGCGATGAACAAACCATGTCAAATACTTATCCACATTTCTCAAATAATTGAAAAAAACATAATGACTTCTAAGTCTTAGAAATTCCTTTTTTAGTCAGTGAAAACCAAATCCATGTATTTCACGGAGAGATGAAAAATTATAAAAGTTTAGCTCTGCAACGAACTTCACTAATTTAAAGTGTGGAACAAAAGTGTGAATTCTTTGGAGAAAAGCTAACGAAAAATAAAATGACCTTGGTTAGGATTGCTCATACTTTTTCAAATTACTAGCAAGTACGTACCAAGCTTGAATCTTGGAGGGATCTGCAGTGAAGCACTCCTGAATTTATACGCCAGTATAAAAATCATTTATTCTTTCTCATAGCAGAATACTCTTTACAGTAATACTAAAGATGTCATTATTACATTACTTTGTAGTATTCGAATATGGAACCCATGACTCCGGGTGGTTTTCTCTTAATTCGAATATCATTAGAATCCTTAACAGGAGTATTGGAACCACTAAAACTCAGGAAAAACCTACCAAGATACCCGCATTGATGCTCAGTAAAAAAGTCCTTTACCACAATTGTTGCGAAGACCGTAACGTAAGAAGCAAACGTTTAAAAAAAGCAAAAATAATAGTTGAGCACAGCACGAACCCATTTTAATGGAGTCTGAAATGGTGTTGAGAATCAAAAAAGCAAGAGCCATATATATCCACTAGAAAGCTACGATATTAAGAATTAAGAAAGGAAGAATCTCAAGTTACATCTACACACAGGTAACTTCAGTGTTATTGTTAACTGGGGATACTAATGGTAAACTAATATTTTAGCAAATATGTAATTGAGACTTACATAGAGTAATGACAGAGAATTAATACATGCTTATTGGCCAAGGCCATCATTGCTAGGTCTCAGCAAGAAGTTTATTTTTTTAATGACTAGAAGCGTTGGTCAATGTGGTGGCCAAAGTGTTAACAGATCGAAGAGCGACTGCGATGAGTTAATGGAATACCAACTTTTGGTAATTCTCTGTTTATTACAACTAACATTAACAAACTATAATGGTCTGTCATTTTATATCACCAAGTGGTTTGGAAGGAGTTTGAAAAACTAACTTGGGTTAACCTGAGAGCTATTAACGTAGCATGTATCATTATTGTTATTTCAATTTACGCAAATGTTGCTAAATAAAGAGACTATATCCTTCATGTTGTATACATGGTCAGGATCACTGCGACTTCACAAAAGAGGGGGCTGCCTTACTACATTTGAATGGGATTTTCAACTGGGCTGGGGTCGCCTCAAATTCAGCTCTTTACAAAGGAATTGTTCCATAGGTATTATGTGGATTTAAACTACATACATTGATTCCTACTCAAATCACTTTTTTTGGTCAACAGAACCGTAATTAATTTGATACAACGACAATAAAAGCAAACTTCTGTATGGATTCAATATTTTTTTCTTTTATTTTCTTGTTTTGTATCAACAAAATGGATTTCAATTTTGCTTACAGGCATTTCAAAATATAGAGTTTGTGGGTTGTCAGGGGAAGGGGCCACATATTTTGGCTTAATTTATGTCATTACGTTTTTACTAAACCTTAATGAAACGCGGCGGAAAATATGATTTTTTGTTGTCTCCCCAATAGTAAGGTTTAAGTACTCCCCAATTTACATCTCTTTGGAAACCATGTTTAAGAACTTCCAGTTCATTTCTAGGTTTGCTTCCATACTTTTGAACACTATAGAATAGCTCCTGTTATTAAATCAAGTGCTTCGCTACTAAAATAAAGTTCAACACTTGATAAATGATTGTTTTCTGCTTCAAGTTTTCAGAATTATTAGTTTTACTTACCTATCAAATATATACTAGCCTAGTCTACATAAGTATTTAATTAGAATAGTCTGGTGGGTTTCTTTTTAACACATAGTCAAAAACACTGGGACATAACTTTATTGTCCTATTTTCGCCTTCACTTCTTATTACAAGTGTGTCTTCCTTCAATTTTTATTTCTGCGTCGTTTGACTTGTTTCTTCAGAGTAAATTCTATCCTTCGTTTATGCCTTCGCTATAAAATACAGAAAGCGATAAAATTTGTCTACACTAGAGGCATGTCGATCAATATTATTTTTTTTTTGGTTGAGTTTATTTCTACTTTATTATTACCACATGACCGTTTTACCATTGTCAATGTTCTGCTTGATAATCTTTTCCCATTCCTCGTGGTTGCAAGAAGAGTACGTGACTAAAAGTGGACAATGCTCAACAGATCAACGTGAGATCTGGGTAATTTTGTTTTTTAAGTTGCACTGAATTAAGATTTCTTGCAGTTTAGTTAGTGTATTCAGGGTGATGGTTAATTTTTGGTCCAGACTAACCTCCCAGCTACTAAAATAACGAAAGGGAAGTAGAACACAGACCTGTCTAATATATCCAACTCTTACTACAATAATGCAATATAAACTTATTTTCAAAGCTCAATTAGAGTAAAAAGTTCCACAAATACCAAGTAACATCAGTAGTACGAGGAGACTATTTGCTCTCAAATGAAATAAAAGAGCGTCATAATCCATGAAAACTCTCCTTCTGTCACAACTGGACTACAATTAACAAGAAACCTGAGAACTCTCACACTCAATTTTAAATTCTGCTTTACTGCCAATCTCAGTCATTTTAAAAAGTACCTTATCGAGTGAAACTACCCAGCCAAATATACCAATTCCATGAATGAATGAGACTACATAGGCCAACGTTTCAAAAGCTTTCCATGTAATCAAATTAGTTGTTAACTTTGGAAACTGGGATGTTTCCAGCCAAATGAACATCTATAGATGTATAAAATCGGTCTTAACGTCTCAAAAGCATAGTGATAGGCAGAAATCACTCTATAGTGTGGGTGACAAGATGGACTGAATAAATTTGAAATGTTTATTAACTAACTCCATGGCGGAAGTAACATGTAAGTGGTCATAGGTTCAATTAAAGGAGTGATCATTCTCGACAAGGAAGGCACAGCGGAAACAGCCTTAGATTATAAAATTACAAGCGAAATTGCCTTGATAGTAACAGGAATTTAGGCAACTGTCGTTCTGCAACCGGAAAGACATATTGAAAGGGTATACAAATACTATAACGGTTTCTGCCTTGAATGCGGCAAAGCCATGCTAGGTACGGATGATGATGGAACGGCGAAAACACAACACCAAGTATACTTAACACAACATCAATTACAATAAAGGAGGTGGTAATAAAAGCATGACCTGCAGGCATAGTAATAACTGCATCTTCAGCAGTGATGCGATCAAATAACGGTCAAATATAAAAAGCGTTTTGAATCTTGCTATGAAGCTAGTACAGGTCAGATTCTCAAGGTCATTTTGATTTTAGTTAGCAGCAAATGAGGAAGCAACCAAAGAATTGAAACGCCATGATGAGTTTGTATAACATGGATGGAAAATGAAGTGTGCTTCCAACAAAGAAACAGAATCTTTAATTGTGAGAAATCAGACAAATATATACATTTTTACGGAAGATCATTGCTATGTTATAGATGCAGGAGGTATCTATTTAAATTAAAATTCTGTATAGCCTTTCAATATTGATGAAGCGACTGAATGGCAGTAAAAAGTTAACGGTGTTAGAAGCTTTACAAGTCCAGACCAAACCAGTTGGCGTTTCTGATCAGCGTACTAAAATGTACTTATGAAATGCTGTATATGAGGCAGGTTAAACATAATAAAGATAACCAGTCAAGTTACATGTAAGTTAGTTCTTGAACCTTAACCACCGGTTTTTCAAAAATGGGATTTGAATCTTGACTGTAAATAAATTATCCCTACGATTTAATCATGAAAGATTTTGAAATCTAAACCCAAGCAAAACTCATATTTAGATTATGGAGCCCTGTTAGCAATTAAATATTAATGCAGACTAATTTGGGCCTAGCGATAGTTAGATCAAGCGTATGGAACCCCATTGTGCCTGAAGGTTAAAACTTTATCATTACTAGCCGTGTCAAAATTAGGTCATTAGTCTATGAGATCTAGTGAAAAAGACTCTTTAACATTATTTAAAATCCCAAGAGCACACTTAACCATCTAGTGCTAGTTTTAGCGTTTGCTGAAAGCTGATCATAAACTGCATTAATAGTGTGATAGCAGGTCAATGATTTTATTATTCTTGGTCCGTTCTTCATCCGCGCTAATCTAAATTCTATTTAATTTCGTCACATTAAATTAATTTCATGTAACTACTGGTTTAGCCTATATATAAAATAAATATTCATTTGGCCCTTTTAAAGGCTAAAAAAAGTCACTCATCAACATATTTTAGGATGTACCAATTTTGATTGATATTAATTTCGATTCTTCTTTGCCTAAAGCGCGTTTATTAGCACCCTGAATAAACTTACCATTAACAAGTCATTGCATATCATCGTTATAATCAATAATATTTAAACAAATCAACTAATGTGTTCTATATAAACACTTGTAGAAGAACCTCCTTGATAGTTTACTATAATCTGAAGGAATGTGGGTGCTGGATTACATATTAAGTGTATTGATAAATAAGGGTCAATATAATATATTGCAATGAAGGTTATGAAACCAAGCACTTTCTTGATGTTTGTATTTAAGAATAATTGCACAAATTTTACCTCCAATTCAAGTTATCAAAACCTTGATTATTATCTGAAGCAAAATTCCTTAAATTGTGATATAGCTAGTAGATATTGGACTGAAGAACATTTCAAGATAAGAGTATTGTGTGGATAGTCATCCAAAATGTTTCCCAAAAAGTTGTATAATTAGTATGATTAGATTTAAAAAATACCCAAGTCCGTAATCCTGTCATTTTATAGAGTAGTTTGAACCATTTCAAAGTCAGGTATTTTATTTTCCAAAACCTTGCTAGCCTCCTCTTCACGGAACAGAAGATAGAATTCGAAAATGTAAATTTAGGAAAGCAACTCTTACTACCTGTGATAGTTAGTCTCATTCATGATTTTCTAAGCCATTCTGCTACAAAACTGTGATCATTTTCGGGATTATATTACTTGTGTTAGTATGAATCGGCCTTTGCGCCGAAAGCCTATTTGGCTATTTAGTTGAAGAATTCTGATACAGTTATTTGTATTTTTAACAATTTCAAGATACACAGATATTTGGTTTCAGTGTCATACTCTTGCTCTTCTTTATTAAGTAGTGTCTGTATTTTTCTTTCGGAGATATTTTCACACCTCTTCTTGTGCACCTTCAAGTCGGTATGCCAATATGTCAACTCATATATACTAATACAAGAATACAAGTATTAGCATTATGTAGAATGGCTGCAGTCATGAAGAAATAAATGTTCTCTTTAAAGTGCTGCCAAGTCTTATATAAGGATGAATTTTTATTCTTAATTTAAAACACCTAAATAGGGTGCTTATTGCTCATGCCATATTCCACAGTGAAGCTTTGTCGATTCCTACAGAACTGATCCGTATGCATCTGTGATGTTTCAATCGAGGTAGTTGATAAAGCTCTAAGTATACATCTAAATCCAAGTTTTTGAGTTGTCGATCTCTGTAGCCTTCGTTTCACATTGAGACAATGCTTTCAATCGGAAGTTGTGCCTGTGAAGTGAACTTTCAAAGTCTCGATATATTTATATCCCTGTCATTCCTTTTTTCTACTCTTTAAACCTGAAAACTATTCCATCCCATCTACTTTGTCTTAGTTCTAAGTTCGTTGATGTTTGTAGGACCGAAAACCTTAAATATAAATATAGGAAGAAGTTTTTCTAAAGTTTAAAGTTTCTGCCTTGTTTTTATTGACATTCATTCCAGTAATACCATCCATTCTGCTTCTCCATTCTTACTGCAAGTAAAGTTCTTGCTTACCTAGAATTGGATGAACAATCACTTTTTTGTTATGTCAAATTCTTGTATATCTTGAAGCGGTCCAACTGCAGAAACATTCTTAATTTTGTGTAAACAATGTTTTCACATTTATTCAGGAACAAAGTTATGGCGTTAATAATTTCAGGCACTGAACTTAAATGTTTAACAATTCTTTGTTTTGGTTATAACATTATCTACCAGTTGTTCTAAGCAACAATTGGTTTCTGGTGCTTGGAGGAAGTAAATACTTGCTATTCCTCCGCTCTTCAAATGTCATGGCACCAAGACGGCCTTGACAATTCATGAAAGAGCACTAAAGATGCCTTGCTTCAATTTGAAGTATATAACGTCTTTCACTGTAATCCTGGAATAGAACTTATAATAAAATTATAGTGGCACTACCCCGCTTAGAAGTCTGATGGCCTTCTGAAAATGATACCAGCCCTATAAACATAGGTGCTAAACGCCTTACATTTCATTATGAGAAAGATTCAGCAATCGTATCTGGCATTGATGATGGAGTTAAAGATCCAAAGCCCATGGCAGAGACTCTAATTTTAGTATCCTTTATGACTATTATGATGGGGGAATTTTTTTCAGCTAAAAGCCCGAATTCTTGTATCTGGCATTGATTGGAGAAATACATGGGAAAACTAGATTAGCTTTTACCCAATAAATGTGACTACAAAGGAGTGTTATTTTATGAAGCCTACTCAAATGTAAGTCTTCCCTAATACCCAAGGTCAGTTGAGCGTTTTTTATTCCGGGGTTTCCTTATGACGGACACCAACCATAACAATATACGTGTGAAATATGCGGTAATACTATCCAACTTAATCAAAAAGATACGGGTAGTATCAATGGTAAGGTAACTTAATGGCAATACATATTCCGCGGATAGGTCGCCACATCCCTTAAAATCAGGGATTCATGTATGATACTGGACATTGATGCGGGAAGAGAAAGTGTTGACCATTATTCTCTATCATACACGGATACCATTACCGAAAGAGCAACTCAAATGCCCTCGCTGTTACCTAACTATTTGTGTCTATTTATTATGGCTCCGAAAATTTTGATAAAATGGAATAAGAAGATAACGGTTTATCCGAAGATATCTGGGGAAGGTTGGACGTTTTGTTCCCTTACTGTCAAGCCCTTGTGACTCAGTTTAAGATGGATATCAATTATAAACCGGAACTTCGAAGATGAAAAAGGAGGGAAGACATTAATTTCAGAAGTGCTAATATTGACTTACCTTACTTGAAGTGTGAGAAAGTTTTTTAGTGTTGATTGAACTATCAACTTTCCATTTACTGATAAAAAAAAGATTAAAAAGAGAAATTAATTTACTGATCAAGAATTGATTAATCAATCATGTCATAAGTGGTTTTAAGAGTAGATTCAAGTGATTCTGAGAATAGTAGCTCAACTTTGGAGAGGTAAGAGAATAAGGATCTAAACTATGAAAGTACCAAATGAGCGTCACAAACCCGAACAAATAAGTAAAGCCTACTAGGGATTCAATAAGTTGATTTTTTTTCTATCATGTTTAACGCCATGAAATGACCTAATGAGAGGGAGCAAACTGTTAAGCCCATGCTATTAAGTTGTTCTAATCTTGCTCAATTCAAGTGCTATCACAAAATCTTGGATTTTCCAATGCTTTCACATACCTTGGATTTTTCAAAGCCTTCACTTAAATTAGATCTTCAAAATGTCTTACCAGCTACGTCGGGCTGGTATAGTAGCAGTCTTAGCTTCTACAGGGGTATACATAAATGGATGTAGTGAACGATTTTTGAATACTGAAGTCAGTTCCATTTTCTTTTTGAAGTGGAGAAGTGGAAAGGCAGAAGTTATTAATCGGGCTTAAATCGAGGTATCAATGTACATTGTGAAAAGTTCATCTCACAAAATTATAAAGGTCTAATAATCATTGAGCTGTCAATTGTCAAACAATTCTTGACATTTATTTTTTTGTTGTTGCTTGGTATACCTAGTATTGCTAGTTGGCTCGAAAATAAATCAACAAGGGTATTATTACTTATATAAAGCGGACCAATATGTCATGGGTATACCCGAGGGTAAAGTGATATTCACGAATATGTCTTTGTAACATGTCAACCATACTAAACTAAACCCAGAGTTTTTTTTTTTTCTAGAATATAAAGAAGTAAATTTTATATCCTCCATTATTCTATTTACAGATATTAGCTTGAAAGACAATTAAAAACTAACTGAAAACTCTCACAAAGCCATGACAGTGCTGGATTGCTCATTTGTTCCTCGTAGCAAATTTGACAACTTACTCTCTATTGGATTAATTGTAATCAGCTTTGTTTAAATTTTGGTATCCATAAGGTCTTCTTAGAATGTTTTTCCATCATACCAGAAATCGCAACCTTGAATTACGTATTTTGATATTATTTCAAGCCGAGCTTTCACGTTGCTGCACTTTCGATGAATGCGGGGATAAAGGAGAAGACTCTTAATATGTTGAGTTGTAATTTTTGATATAACTTGAAAAATAAATTAGGACAGCATGTTTTTTTATACCATATAAAGAATTATTTATATTGGAATGATATTCAAATTATTTATTATATATTATAGAGTTATCAATATACATTAATTTGTTTTTGTCGTGATTGTAAACTTGTTTATCAAGTGAGATAGCTATGTTCTAAGTTATTTCACAAGTGACGAGGTCTACTTTTTTTGTTAAAACAGAAATATAAGAAGAAAAAACAGTAGCATACTCCCATATACTCCAGTTAGAAAAGTAACAAAAATATGAAACGTAAAAATAGTAATAAAAAAATAGAATAAAAAATGAGGAAATGAGTTATGAGAAAAGAAGAAGAAGAAGAAGAAGAAGAAGGAAAAGAAATAACGAGGGACATAGAGAAGAACATAGGCTGGTCATGAAAAATTAGGAAAGAAAAAAGAAGAAACTATTAGGATACCCAAAAGAAAAAAGAAAAATAAGAAGTATAATACAAAAGAGAGAGTTAAAGAGAAAAAGGTAAGACAAATAAAAGGACAACGGAACCCGTCCTTTCTTTTTCCTCTCTCTCTATACCTAATACCTTAAAAAAAGAAGAAAAGAGACGATGCTAAGAAAGCAACGGTTGACATAAATGGTACGTCCATATGGGATACTCCATTGGAAGTGCCAGAGGTAGTAGCTTCAGCAGATGCCGTTGACTGTGCAGCTGTAGTGACCACAGATACGCTTGCGTCAGTGGCCAAATTGTACAAAGCAGTACGGGAGCTACTCAAAAGTGTAGAAACTGATGAGACTGAATAGGTTGAAAGGGACTTCTTGCTGCTGGAAATAACAGAAGCCTTAACCGCTTGAAGATTTTGCTTTGTGCGGGAGATTTGTAGACTTGTTTGCAACACAGAGTTGGTCGACTTAGAAGCACTGGAGGTGGTGGTGATGGAAGCACGAATACTTTTAGACGACGTGGTAGTGGGTGTAGGAATCACAGTACTGGAAGGTAATTGCGATGAGCTAGGGATTGGTGAAGAGCTCGAAGTGGAGATTGCAACTGAGGAAGTAGTGGGAATAGGCGAAGAACTTGGGCTAGACGAAGTGGTGGGAATAGGTGAAGAACTGGGGCTAGACGAAGTTGTAGGAGCAACAGAAGATGAGGCAATAGATGAACTAGAGGGAGTGGGAGTTGGGGTTGTAGTGGTTGAAGGAGGCAATGAGGTGGTAGTAGGGGTAGATGAGGTAGTGGGGGTTGAAGTAGTAGTTGGGGTGGAAGAAGTGGTGGGTGCAGAGGAGGTGGTAGGAGCAATAGAAGTAGTAGGAGCAGCAGAGCTGGAAGGAGCTTCGGAGCTTGAAGGAGCTTCGGAGCTTGAAGGAGCTTCAGAGCTAGAGGCAGGACTACTTGAGCTGCTGTCAGAGCTAGAGCTGGATTCAGAATCTGAATTATTGTCACCGGAAGACACCTTCATAGATGTCTTAGAGGAAGACGAAGAAGAGCCCAGTTCAAAAACCTCAATCATGATTGCAGAACCAGAGGAAGCAGTGCCTACACAGAAGTTGGCACCACCAGCACCATCACCGGAGCCAGAAGAGGTGACTTCATTAACACCATTTTGGGAAGGATCAATGGAACAGGGGAGACCGTTACAGTTATCACCATCACAGACAAGACGCAAACCAAAGCTGGGAAGAGTATCCTTGAAGGGACAGTCACTTTCTAGGTAAACAGGGTTCCATCCAATCTTAACAAATGTATTACCATTGGAATCAGAGTTTGCACCAGCGACGTATGGGGACCAGTTGCCCACGGGGTTACTTTTGGATCCCCAAACACAAGCGTCTCCAGCGCTAACACCTGGGGCATTAACGTAATAGTGAGCAGCAGTGGAAGCCCAGTATGAAGGGTCTGGAACAGCAATAACCTTGCTATTTCCAGCAGAAACTTCGGTAGGAATAAGCATGGCTTCATTTCCAGGGAGTACAGTTTGGCAAAAGGAGACAACATCGCCACAAGAATTCTTTGCAGCAGCACCTCCTGTACCATCGGCACAATATCCCTTTCCTGGAAAGGGTTTTTCAATTTCTCCATTTTCATTACAGTATAAACCACCGTTCATGGACTGAGGATATGAATAGGAGGTGGCATCAGGATCCCACTGAAGAGAAACTTGGCCAGGAGGACAAGCGTAAGGGCAGTACATGCCAGGCGTACAGCTTTGGTCGGGAGACATGGCCCAGCCAGCGTTGTTTTCATTAGGGGTAACAGCGACGATACCAGCATTTGAGGGGAACTGGCACTGATTATTTCGTTTGGCGTGAACGTTATGGGAGTGACCCCCTAAAGCCTTGCCATGTACGTGATTAGGGGCAATAGGCAGACCCAAAACGATCGGAATTAAGCACGACACCACGAGTATTAACAGAGCATACATGGTTGGTTGGTAACTTGGAAATCGAGAGTTGTTGTTATAGTAAAGTATTTTGATGAAACAAGGTAACGTTTAAACTACAGAATAGACATGAACAGTCGTGTATAAAGTTGTTGTTTTTTAGAAAAGGAGCGTAAGTGTGTCTGACAGGTCCAGTAAGGAAGTTGTTTTTAAATGAGTGACAAAGGGCCGAGTCGACGATGGTAAAGGAGTGTGGATAGTTGAAAAAGAATGAAAAAGAAGAGAAGAAAAAAAGAGGAAGAGGAAGACTTAAAAAACGAATTAGAAAATGAAAATAAATAACAATAGAGACACTAAAAAAAAAAAAAACAAGGAAACAATAAAATAAAAAAAGTCAAGACCGAAACTTTGCAGTATTAGGAAATTGTTTAAAAATATTTTGAAACAAAAAATGAAATTTTTTTTCTTTCAATGTTTTTTTTTCATGGGTTTTTTCAGGAGAGCAGCCCAAATGCAGTAGAAATGGAAGAGGAGCCGCTGAGTTTACCCCAAAAGATCTGTTGTGATACCAAATGAGGATTGTGTATGCAAATAAACGTGCATCATTACGGAGATTTATGCACCAGTGCATTCTTGAAATGGCATAAAATGACCTAATTGGGAATTATATGGTCCGTCTGAAATGTGATGCGATAATCAAAGTTTAATTGGGGAGGAGAAGTGAAAAACAAAAAAAATTGAAGGAATGAAAAATTATTGTTCAAGAGAAAGGAATGAAATGGATATAGAGATATAAAAGAAGAATGCTGAAATTTGATTTGGATAGCGAGATCTGAAAGGTAAACGTTTTTAAATGTTCCAGTTTTTCCCTGTTTATTTTTTTTACAAAAGACTGTAAAGGAAATGTATAATCTGAACTATAAGTCATTTGATGTATTAAGAACTGTTGTTGATGCCTAACAGCAATCAAGCGCATGCCTTGAAATGATAGATGACTGCAGAGCATCGATCGCAGCATTGTTATATGGGGGCCACACGTGTGACAGGTTTTACCATGGTAATTGGATTGTCGTGCTTGGGCGTGCTCCAATAAACTGTGTTCGCTGTAATAGGATGGCTCTCGGTACTTCGTTTGGAGTCCCGTATTTTAATGGT
Source organism: Geotrichum klebahnii (assembly GCA_030570935.1). Classification (NCBI taxonomy): domain Eukaryota; kingdom Fungi; phylum Ascomycota; class Dipodascomycetes; order Dipodascales; family Dipodascaceae; genus Geotrichum; species Geotrichum klebahnii. The sequence continues at coordinate 24,096 of JAJLWW010000185.1, forward strand.
CAGTGTTCCGTCGTTGACTAATAGATTTGTCTTCAAATGTTATACTGATGAATGGTTGGTAATGGTTTTGAGTATAAAGCTCAAGAATGTTTGGCTTTGAAGATAAGCATGAGGATGCTGCTACTACCTACCAAACTTTGAAAATATGTATTCAAGGTCGTCTTTTATATTGTTAAGGTTAAATTCAAAGTTTGAGGATGACTTGTTAAATACTTTGTCATTTTCCTCTTGCTCTTTTCTACTCTCTGTTAAATTGATTGTGATTGAAATACGACTGGATGATTGGTTTTACCGTTTTGGTCCATAAAAAGTCCTGAAAAGAGTCGTTACAGATGGTTCTGTTATTTTGTTTACACTGTATGGTACCTACGCTATACACCAAACTGAGTTCGTAAACAGATAGAGATGAAGCATTTAAATTGGAAAAATATAAATAAAAAAGACTCAAATGAAAAATTTATATTTCATTTGGAAAGGTTGACTGTCCTATATTAGTTTATATTAGGTGTTTGTTGACATTTATTTGTTTAGGGTTGGATCTGGAAATTTTTTTGAAATTTGACTGGTCTAGAGAAAGAGGCCAACAGATCTTATTGAGAACAGAGCGGAAGAGAACCTACCTGTTTTGCCATACTGAGACTTGATAGATGAAATAAATAGAATAAACCGTTTGAAACATCTGTCCTTGATGAATCATTTTCATTATAATGCTCCACCTCAACATTCTTCCATAGACGTCGAGTGAAGTTCATGTTTATTTTCATTCTTTCTTTGTCGTTATATTTGAAAGAGCACATGTAGTATAAACAAAGCCCTAAAATAAACAAGCCAACTTTAGGGTTTAGTTACTTGTTTGAAGTCATGCTAATCGTTTGTTCAAAATTCTATCGTGTCTCATCTCTATGTTTTCTTTGTAGATCCCTCTCATAAGCTTTTCTCTCTTTTGTTTACACTCTCTTACCTGCTTGAGAATGTTAATCCTCAAGGTAACAATGGATTCAGGATACCACAACTCTGTTTTACTACTAAAGTAATCAATAAATAAATAACAAATCTTAGATTTAAAATAATATATAGATCTGTATTGTGGGTAACGGATAAAATTGTGACCTTTTAAAGTATGGACATCTCATCGATGTTACTGGTATTCGAATAACTGGCAACGCATATGATTGTATATTTCGATTGACTATGGTAATTTGAAAATACATCAAGCAACGTTGTCTCTATAATATGTACTGAAAAAAATAACAGCAGAATCATTTGCTGTCATGGTTAAGAAGACTTGAAATCCTTTGGGCAACTAAAATTTCCACACCCAAACTTTCTAGAAATCTACGTATATCTGTGGCTCTATCTCCAATATTGTAAACCAGAATCAAATTATTCTTTTAGTAATTACATGAATTAGTAAGTACGATAATCAGGATATTGGGTTTCGTGTTCTTGTTTTCAAACAAACTCCTCCCCTCAAGTTTGGTGCGAATCTAATAATGGTTCCTACTGTATGTTAATGGATGAAAAGTCACACGCTAGTTTTCACAAATCTCAGATACCTCCAAGTAGTTCACTGATGGTTTTTTCCCAATTTTTGATTCAATATTGAGAAATCAAAAATAATCGCTGTATTTCAAAGCGGATTGTTTTCAGGATATAGTTGACACCCTACTAAAAACTACAGATAAGACCCATTCTTAAGATGAATTTATCTGATTTATCTGATCAATCAACAGGATTAGAAAAATCAGTACCATGAATTATACCCTTGATAATCCCAAGTCGTATTTAGATATCTCTACTGATAAACGGGTATATAAAATAATAAAAAGTTGAGGTGTTTTCTTTCATAAAAATATTTGTAAACACCAAACAACTCTTCCATACTTTAAGTATAAGCTTGAGCACCAACTCACATATAAAGACGGCGTTTCGTAGTTGACTACCTCTAACTTGAGAAGAAAAATTTTTTTAGAAAGGAAACAACTTGGTGTGATGAGAATGATTGTTTGGTAGACTGTTGCAGTATGCATGTACTAACAATCATATTCCAACGGTTTTTCCTATTTGACATATCGTAACAGTAGATTACGAATGGAAGAAGAGAAATCCTACCATAACAGTATTTGTAGCCAGTTTAATATAGCAATGATTAGGCATTGAGAAGTTGTACTTAAATAAGATCGAGCGTATTATTTTTTTATCTTCTCATGTTCTTGGTATAAGTTGGCAGAGTTATCAGTTTCCGTATGGATGATGATGATGATGATGAGTTTGATTATCGTTTCAGTAGCACGATATACGGTGATTGGATCTTTGTTTTACATGAAATCCTTTTTGTAGCCTCTTATCTGTAATTAGCGTAACGGTTTTCAAGAGATCATTAGTTAGCTAATTACCTTGAATTTCCGTACCAGCACTGTCTCCACGTTTCATGTACCTTCAACGTTTTCAAAAACGACCAGTTCATTTGAGACTCTGATTGTCAGGTAATAGATTGTTTTTATCTATTTTTGTTTGTTATTTCGTTTTATCGTTCAATGCTATTTCTTTCACAATCTGTCTACTTATACAAGAGTCTTGATTTCATACATTTCATACTATTTTTCTTGTTTTGTTTCCACGTGGGTTGACTCGACATCTCGTTAATCGGTCCTTGTTTGGCTTTTCAAGTTCAGTGGTTGCTTGGAAGTTAATTAAAAAAAAAAAATAATGATAATAAATCATCTGAACATGGAATATTTGAAACCAATTAGTTCTCAGCAGTGCAAAAATATCTAATAAAATGTTCATCCCACTGAACTTGCAATCATGAATCTCTTTGCTGGTGTTGGTGGTAGGGGTGGGCAGTGGTAGACAACATAAGAGTAGCGATAGGTTACACGTAGAATGTTACTCAAAAGTCCCTCCAATTGTGTATATGAGGATATTTGTATGTAAATATTTCCTCGATCATCATTGTGCCTCGGGGAATTCAACCATTTTACCCTGCTTTATTTCTCATCATCATGTCCTTGGTTAGATGTTAGATTAGTTTTTATACCCTTACCCGAAGACCCTGCGTAACACAAACTCAAAAATAATGTCCAATCAAAGTACTCAACTCTCTCCACATGTCGAGCATGGTGTATGACAATGGATGGAGCAAAAAGTCAAGGTGTCTCTTTTCTTGGAAGCAGACACCACATTTTACTCAATGCAACACACGACAACGGGGGGCGACGAGGGTGGTTACGAGGAAGAGGAGAAGATAGCGTGTGTTTCTGTGTGTGCGTGCGGGATATAGAAAGGGACCTTTCTTTGGTGACATTAAATGGTTCAAGATAAACGATCAAGGAGAAAGAAAGAAACAAGAAGGATTAAAATATTGGAAATAGTAATTGAAATATATCCATATAAATGAAAGACTTCCTTGCCATTGTTAAAGAGCCCACTTGACAGTGATGGCCTTGCAGAATAAATATACATCGCCATCTTACTACTTGACATTGACAACGACACACAACGACGTCAACCCACCCTCCACGATCAGGATAGGAATAGTCAAAATATAACCTCGTTTTTTAAATAAACAGTGACATAGTCGTCGTCAACGGATGTCACATTTGACAAAAAGACCAGACCAAGCTCAATACAACATGCAAAATCCAGCCAATCCTGTTCCTTAATTCCTGGCACGCTCTCGTTTCCAATATCAGTGTCTTATTAAAGAAGGAAAGCACGAGCTTAATCTGTTTGATTAGTTTGATTTGCCTGTTCGGATGAATTTAGAGCCTATCGCTATTTAGAACGGATAAGCATGCTCCCAAGTAGTTTGTAATTAGCGTACACCCACATATTTCATAATATTCGAAATATATATATAACGCCCGGTGTCCTGCCCTTGGTCCAGGCTCCAGCGTTCTTCCTCTTCCTCTTCTTTCTCTTTTTCTTCCTCTTCTCCTCCTCCTCCTCCTCTTTCTGTTTCTCCATCTTTTCATATCACTTATAGTCGTCATTAAAATGGGATCTCGCCCTGTCCCTATTATGCCTAAACCTGAAACCGCCCCTACTGTTGCTGCCAATCCTTCTTTCGTAGAATACTCTCCTCCACTGCTCTCATCTCCATCATTTTCTCCAAAGGATATGCCTATAGCCTCATCTATTAACGACATTCGAAGTAACAGTATCTCAAGCATGACAAGCACAACTAGTAGCACCCCAGACCTGACTCAACAGTCTCCAAGTAACGCCGAGTCGCTGTTAAGTTCGCCTAGCTCAATAGTATTGGATCCCTTGTTACTTCCACCCCCTGCTTTGGACTCGTACTCAAAATCAAGCTATTCTAGCGAAGGAGTGTACACTTGTTCACGCCGTGAATCACAAAACGGTAACGTTCAATTGTCTCCAGCCTCAGTGTTTCCACCTCCTCCAGACCTTAAAAGAACCATAATCCAAGTGACACCTGAACCTTCTCACAGTAATAACCACCATCATCATCATAATACCCGGAAACGAAAACAGCCCCCAGCTGCCAGTAGTGCAGTTTCACCGAAAGCCAAACGTGTACACATTAAACTGAAACCAAAAGCAGCAGCAACATCCAACTCACCGGCCGTCATTACAACCAGTACTACTTCCCACGAGGATAAAGCACAACAGGAACGCAAACATGCTCGTAAAACAGCACACTCTGAGATAGAACGCAGGCGCAGGTCCAAGATGAACCAAGAGTTTGAGGCTCTAAAACAACTAGTGCCAGCTTGCCATCAACATATTACTTCTTCAGACCAGAAAGCAAAAAACAATGGCTCTAATGGTAGTAGTAATAATGCGCCAGGGTTGCACAAACTGGTGATCTTGCAGGCAACTGTTGAGTATGTTAAATATCTGAAAGCTTGTCTTGAGTCAGTGGAAAAATCGCATTTTAACGGTGACCACCAATTACATCATGAGGTTGTAGTTGACGGTGCACAAGACCAGCAAGACCAGCAACAACAACTGCAAAAACAACAGCAACAATTGCCGAGAGTGTTTCCTCCGTCACCAAGCATCCAAGAGCCGTCTCCCCGGATTCGAGTTTCTGATTTGATTTCCTGAACCAGGTGAACTATAAAGAAGGAAAGAAAAAGAGAAAAGAAGAAAAAATTTAAAACTTAGTAAACCATCTTATTTATTAATTCTATTTATTTATATATATATCCAACCATGAATAGCCAGCTACCTCATGTATTTACATTTCACATACATTTATATTAACTGTTTTGGAAATGAACACTAATGACATTTGAGACTAGTTTTGAAATGCTTCAGGTACTGTAATGAGTAGCTATTTCGCAGGCTATTTTCGAGACTATTTTGCCGACTATTTTATATGCAACTCGTACAAAAAGTACTACATAACAGGTACATCGTCAAGACCAAAAATCATTGACCCTCCCAATACAAGCTATCCATGATTGACCTGTACATAGAATATGAAAGAATAAAATTGATTTTGTTTTAGTTAGGTTTTCATAGGACTTTGAAACTGGAAGCGTATTTACATGAGTCATATGAATCATAATAAGGAATGGTGAAGGTAGGCTAATTGCACACCAAGTTTGTCGAGGGTTGGCTCTCGTGCCGTGGGCTAGGGTTGCGCCATATTTGATCAGGGTGCCAGCAGCTCACACGGGAAACAGGGAAACGGGAGATGGACGGGAAGTGTTGTTTCTAAGCCTTTTCTTTCACTCTTTCATAGTGGTTATAATAGAGGGATTATTGGAAATAAATTACCACCAAACCTTATAGCACCCAGTATGTATGGAAACCTCGAGAAATTTAGAAGATGCTGGAATAGCAAACAAATAACAAAAAAATATATTAATATTAATAAAAAAAAGTTACCAACTATTAGCAATTAATGAAAACAATGAAGAAATGAAAAGTATAAAAAAACTAGAAATAAACATTTTATAGAGTACGGACGTGGGTGTGCCTTTTTTTCTTGTTCTAGAAAAGTATACATGTCAAGAGACGAGATGCTTTAAAACTTTTTAGCGTATAATATCCAATTCAAATAGTTATTAGAAGTTCTAAACGGAATAGAAAGGAAAGAAATGGAAATATAAATGTAAATAATAATAAAAAAGGTTAATTGATGATACATTGATTCAATAATGATTCAAATCAACATAAATGGAACCGGGGCGGGCACATGAGTAGTAAATTGAGGCCATGAGATCCCATCCACTCAAATGGATTTGTGTTATTAAACTTTGTATATTTTAAGCACTCCAAAATAAAGAAGAATGGATCCCAAAGGAACCGTGTGAATTTAAAAATAATAAATAAATAAAAGAACTAGAACAATTGATTAAGGTATGTTTAATAAACTCATTAGTTGGTGGTTAATGCTTTATCCTTTCAGTATTAGCATCACAAGCCTCGGGGTTTCAATATTTATAATAAGTGTCTAACTAGGTTTCTTTCTAAAATAGTTATGCACTTGTGATATATATCACATTTAACTTTCATGTACTATAATCAATGACCTGCTCATATCATTTTATTTATTACTGATAGTGTTATCATGTAACACTAGAAAACCCATCTTAAGATGTACAAATTCTGCTAGGTGAATCCGCAATACTGGCTATAGAAACCTTTCAAACAACATGAAAGAAAAAAAACAAGCAGTTTAATGCAATGTTATGTTTTATTTTGACTTTACTCTTTTGACAGATTATGAACTTGACATTGAACTCAGTTTATTTTGACAAAAAAAAATATATTTAAAATTACAAACAAAAGTACTACCATTACAAGAATGAAACTATGAAAAATATTTCTTTTTTTCTTCTTTTTATTGGATTTGATTTAGAATCGGTAATATTACTTTATTTTATTCTCAAATACTTGAAAGCACTTGGAAAAAAATATTCACATGGAGGTGTTTCTTTAGTTGAGGTATTTAGGTGTTGAAAAAAAAACAACCAATTCAAGATGCGTCACAGACAATTTATACATTTAACATTTAATGTCTCTTTTAAACATTTTGATATAACTGAAAATCCCTTGAGTTTATATATTCATTTGTTTGAAAAGCCTTGAAATAACTGCAATTAGATTATTTTTCTTTTGCATTGAGAGCAAAAATAATTAGAGTAATAAAAAAAATTTATGATTAAATTTTTTTAAAAGAAGACAAGTTGACACTACTTTGCATTGCGGGATCTTGTACAATTCATCCAATTGCTTGTATTTATGTTTATATTCATGTTGTATTTTTATTTTACTAACTGAATTCTATACCAATTATGCGTACGCTTGTTTATATAACTTGAATGTATATGTTCTCTCTTAGTCTAGTTAACTTTAACTTGACGGTACCCTCTCTGCTGGTTTTCTATTAGAGATAGTATCATAAATTATAATTAAAATACTACCAAATCTATGACTGCACTGTTTCTCATTCGTTCGATTTAACTTGTACAAGAGAAGATGCGTCAACTTGTGTCTGGTACCAAGGTAAAAGTCTCAGCATAAAAATGGAAATAATTGAACCATTTGGTTAACCCTTACAAACAATAAATAAGTAATAAAGACCTGATATCTTGAATTTGTTTTCTTTTTTACTGTACATTGTCTTGGTCAAATTCTTTCTTTCCTCTTTTGCCAGTAGTAGATGAATAAATAAAATAAAAAAACAAATGAGATTGTTCATAATTGGTATTTTACATGGTTAAAAATAAACAACAAACTAAATGATACAATATGCTGTTGCTCTTTTTTACTTTCATGTAGTACGACGCTCTTATTCTTAAACAGATTAAACAATTTATCCATCTCTCTCTCTTTCCCTTTTGCTAAGGCCCTTTCCCCCTCAATTGTGCCATCGTATGTTTCCTCATCCTGGATTTAGATCAGAATTATTGATGCAATACATGTTTCTTGTGGACTCGGTGGTTATACCATTAATCCTCGCCTATATACATGGCTGATCTTTCCAAAATTGTATTGCATTAGGAAAGGTCTAGGCATTTTATTATTATTTAAATAGTAAACTAATTGATATTTTTATATTGCTCGACATTTCGTGCACACATATCATTTACTTGTAAACTTGGTTTTGATTGTTTCTTTTTCTTATACGCAAAATTACAAAGGCCTTGAATACTCATTTCCATGTGTTTTATTATTATTTTATAGTAATTATGGAAGGAGAAACAGAATAATATCAAGGTCTCCATTTAATTATTACAAAAAAAGATAAATAATTTATTCCACTTTATTTTATTGCAGAAGTATTTTTTATATATCCAAAGATTACAGACTCAAGAGGGGTGAAATCCATGTACCCGATCTTTCATAGATGGCTTTCCAATAGACACGATGCTTTGCTATCCAGGGACTTACTCCTCAATTGCTTAAACTGCTTATAGATACACAGCTGCTTGATATAATTGCTTAGATCCACATGTTTCATTTTTTCGTAAAGTGATTATATTGGCATTTCGTTTATTTTAGTTGAATCAATACTAGTATATTTTGTTGCAAACTTCCATATCTCCTTAACAAACAACTCTTAATGTATACAATCAGCCACGGCTCATCATTTCTCCCTATTTACATGGTATGCAGTGTCCGGACTACCTTGATTTATAAAATATATCTTGTATCTTCGAGACAGCTGTAGAGTGCCTCTTCATTGCCTTTTCAATAATTATACTCCTTTAGAGCCTTTTGTACTACTAAAACTTGTGATGTAGATCCCAATATAGCTAAGGATTTTCATGAATTTTTTCAAATATGGCCTCGATGCTATTTCAAATTGGCTCATCTGGTTAGCCAACAAAAGCGTAGAAATAACTAAACATACCAAGCAATAAAGCTTTAGATACTCGTATGTTATCTGCTTCTTGGCTCATACATACACGATACAACAAAAATCTAAAAAAATCAACACAACTCTCTCCTACATATCCAAAAATGAAATAGGTTAGGCACCTGGAGTCTGGTGTGTATGTGTTTCGAAATCATATAGGGTCATAAAACAATCTCGTATCATTTTTTTATTTTTATTTTATAATTATTTTTATTGGTACTTTTCTTCCAGTACTGCTTAAAATAAGTATATTCTTATGCTTAAATTCTGTTTTATTCATATCAAGGCTCAAGCATAAATATATACAGTTTTAGTACTAGGTTGATTTAAGCGGAGATCAACTTAGACGACGACTACAACAAAAATAATAAACATAAATTCTTTTTTTTTTTTTTCTTATTTCAAGGCTCTTATAATTGTTCCACTACAACAGCCGTAGATGGCATTTTTAGATGCTTTCTCTGCTGTACATCTTATGATTAATAGTGGTTCTAAATTTTTATAGACTTGGCGGGGGATGCTTTATTCCTTACTTGCGGGTCGGCATTACATGCAATGAGATAAAACAACCCTTGGATATTTATCAAACTATTTTTTTGAGACCATGAACTGTTTTTATTTTTGACATTTTTTTGTTTGATTTTTTTTTATCATGCCAATAAATTGATAACTTTAGAACGTTGTAATCTTGATTTTAATTTAGGTTCATACGGATATAGAGCATAGATTACCAAACTTCAGTTTCCATCAATAAGAAAGAGAAATTTGCAAGACATTTCAAAAAAAAAAAAAAAAAAACATTATATACATGATGTGTAAATAAAGTATATTTAAAATTTGAAATAATGACATGACTTGACGTGAAGATGACAGTTGCCTAGAACTTTCTTGACAAGCAAGCTTTTTTTGTTTTACTTTCTTTTACGACATTGTGCGGCATTCACGGTCAGAAGGATACCTTTTGAAGTTTTATATAGAATAAGCAAACTTAGAAAGGCCACACTCATTGATCGAATTAAATTAAGGTCTGAGATTCTACTAGTTAACTTAGATCTTTAAAAAAATTTTAATTACTACAACATAATTGAGTTTCAATGAATGAATATGAATGAATATATTTTTTGCCAGTTCAATCAGGCAGCTAAGTAAAGTATAAAGATATAATAGAAATAACAAAATAACATAAAATAAAAATAAAAATAAACGATTACCAACCACCTTCGAGAATTTCGTATTATTATCAGATCGTAGTTTTTCACTACCATAGCCGTGTCGCATGAATTAAAGCTTTCGATTAATCTTT